>VCAZ01000013.1:2680175-2707782 GCA_005784505.1 Bagarius yarrelli
GATGGCTAGCTAAATTGATGGGTGAATGGCTAGATGAATGGATAGCTGGCTAAATGGATGGATGTGTGGATGGATGGATGGATGGATGGATGGATAGATGGCTGGATGGATGGATGGATGAATGGAAATGGATATATGGATGGATGTGCATGATGGAGGGATGTGGATGGATGGATGATGGGGATGGATGGGATGGCTGGACGGTGGATGGATGGATGGATGAATGGCTCGATAGATGGATGGATGGATAGATTATTGGGTGGATGGATGGATGGGTTGATGGATGGATAAATAGCTGACTAGATGGATGGATGTCTAGATTGATGGATGGCTAGCTAAATTGATGGGTGGATGGCTAGATAAATGGATATCTGGCTAAATGGGTGGATGGGTGGATGGATGGATGGATGGATGAATAGACAGTTGGCTATATGGATGAATGCAACCGCTTTAAAGTAACACAAAGTACCTCCATGCTTGTAAGTACACCACGCGCTGCCTGAGTGTGGTCATTTTTAGATTTAGAGATGTGTAGGTGAGTAATAATTAAAACAAACCAACCAATAAACAAATCTGCCTGTGTAACCAACGGACGCCGTGCAGTTACACAAACTGATCACAAACAAACATAAGGAATTTGTAGTCTGTATTCTGAGGCCTACATCTCACAGAGGACATCCTTGCCAAAGATTAGCTGTAAAAAAAGGATAATATCTTCTGTGCACTGATTTGGAATTAAAGCACAGGGTCAGCTAGGAAACATAGAAAAGAGAGGATTTAGCTGAGGGGTCTTATAGAGGCATCTTGGTGGTGGTGGTGGTGGTGGGACTCCAGGGGCACTAAAAAAAGATGCAATTCCACTATGTTGTAATGAATATGTGACAAAAAGAAAAAAATCTTTTTAACGTAAAATTTATCCTGCTGCTGTTTATTTATTTTGCATTACTGCACTTAACTAGCTGGCTAATGTTATTATCCACCCATTTTCAGGCATAGGAAGTGGGATGTAGACCTAAAACCTAAACAAAAGGTTATGATTTTTCCTGCTGTAGTCTGCCACAGTCTGTAAAAATACTCAGTGTTTCATAAATGTATTAAATGATGGAAATGACATGTACCACATGTCATCTATCTCACAAAAGTCTTTTACAGCCTTTGAGAAGCATTCAAAAAGATCATTCCAACGCTCTCACATTGTTTTTTAGATCTTTAAATAATACTCCAGTATTTTGCAGCTCTTGGCATAATAATGGAGTTTCCTCATGTACCTCCTACAGTTGTCTCACAAGGATGCTGAAAGGGAAACACAGTCACGTTAGCACAGACACCGAGTCGGCTGGCGGTATAAACGCTACACCCCGGATTGTATTTCTAAATCACGCTGGATAAAGGTGTGTGCCAAAGACATAACTGCAAATGCCATCCTAAAAACGCTCAGCATAACAACCGCTGCCTCCTGGCGTTAAAGTTTAAATGAGGACACGGGCCATTAAAACAATTACGACACAGGAATCATCTTGCATTATATGAAGAAAGTAAAAAAAAAATGTCTATAATCGACAATAAATATACAAACACTTTGGAACAGCCAGGCCAGGTCCGAAATCACATACTACATCGGTAGGTAGTATTGAAGTAAGTGCGTAGCTCCCGACCATTAAAAATATCTGTTCTTATAGTATAGTAACAGTTAGTATGAATTGTTAAAACGTTAAAGTTGAACGAAACGTTTGATATTAACACATAAAAATTCAAGGTCACAAAGTTGTATTTAACTACAAGGAACAATGTTTTTTTTTTCTTCTTTATAGCAGTTCAAAAGTGCCGCATCGCCGCTTTCCGCCATTTACATTCACATGACGAGTTGTCTCATGGTATGCATACTTTAAGATCCGGGTGGAATTAGTACAATCAGTCAGAAGGTCAGTGTTCCAGTGAGTCAGACTTTTAGGGCTCTGGGCAGAACATCTGAGATTTTTTTTTTTTTTTGGAGTCCAACCTTGTCATCATGGGGCTCAGGGTCATCGTCATGCTATTTTACGTTCACATTATACATTTACACCATTTGGTAGACGCTCTTAGCCAGACCGACTTACATTTATCTCATTTATACAACTGAGCAATTAGGGGTTAAGGGCCTTGCTCAGCGGGCCCAACCGAGGTGTCTTGGTGGCCACCACTTCCCCAATGCTAGAATACCACCTTAACCACTAAGCCATCACTTCCCCATGCTAGACTCTCAGTTCCTAGTAAAGGAATTATTCATGGACTTTCTGGACAAGAGTGTCTTCTAAATTTGCCACAAAAACCCCCCCACCATGTGGAACGGTACAGTGTGATTATAAAAAGTAGCAGAAATGACCAATACATTAAAATAACGTAAAAGCTGTTTAAAGTCACAGTGAGTAAAGAAAAAATCTGGAAAACTAATTGAAACATCAGTAATGTGGAATATAAGTAATCCCGGCCAGAGAAAAACAACTGCATTATAAAAGGCCTTGTCCCCCAATAGAGCCCTGTGCTCATGCAAAGCAATTAATCAACATCACATTTATTCCATGGCACAGATTAATCCAGTCACAGGATTAATTGTGGGGTTAAAGCGTTAGACTTCCTCCACAGCATTATGGAAATAAGAACAAATAATATAAATCCCTAATAAAATGCTAAATATTCTAACATATAAATTACAGTAATAAACTGTGAACCCGTGGGGTAAAGCCAGTGTATAAAAGAGTGGAAATTCACTGATCGTTAAATTTCATTAGTTTAATCTAAAGCACAATAACATAAATGTCAAGTTTAATAGAACCAGACAATTGCTGTTAATATGCTATTAAATAATAACAGTGTGAAATGTATTTAAGCTCGTCGTGGTGTTCTTTAGGCGTTCTTTAAGTGTTTCTGACGAAAACACTGAAATTTGCAATAAATAAATATAATAGCACACGTTTATATGACATTCTATGTCTAATATCTGGATTTTCATTGACGTGCTATGCTAAGTTAAACTGACCACAGAAAGAAATCCTAATACGACCTAATATGTATCTATATAGAACCTAATAACCAGGGCAGAATGGTGGCTTAGTGGTTAGCACTGTTGCCTCACAGCAAGAAGGCCCGGGTTCGATTCGGGTGTGCTTGCTTCTGCATGTTCCTGTGCTTGCGTGGATTTTATCAGGGTTCTCCGGTTTCCTCCCACAGTCCAACAACATGACTGGTGATTCTAAATTACCCATAGGAGTGAGTGTGAGTGTGTGTGGCACTGTGATGGACTGGCGACCTGTCCAGGGTGTACCCCCTCCTGCCTTTCGCCCTTTCAGAGACGGCTGGGATAGACTCCAGCAGATCCCTGTGAACCCGAATTAGGGAATAAGCGGGTATAGAAAAAGAATGAACGAATAACCTAATACTTTAGTCAGGAAAAAGATGTCTGTCACTGTAACAGCACCAAATCTAAAAGATGTAATGGAGAATTTTGTTCTGTTTTTAATGTAATGAAGATTTCTGTTTCTGTTTAAACTGACACTTTGCTCTATTTTTTTATATGACTGAGCCTTAATCCTGTTCGAAACTGTTTGACTCGGATGATAAGATGTACAGAAATTGAGGAATGAAGTAACAAAAAAAGAAAACTAAACCAAAGAGAATGAAATCTGTGTTAGGAAAGACGCAGTGGAAAAATAACCTAAAGCAGAAGGCAGACGGATGTGCAGAGAGGAAGAGAATCAGAGTCAGCGTGAGTCTCTTCACTTTACACACAAGCGCACTTAGATTGAGCAAACACACACACACACACACACACACACACACACACACACACACACACACACACACACACCAGCCATTTTATGGCCCTTCAAAGTGTTGTGCTTGCTTTTCCCAGGCACCAAAGCTGTGTGCGTGTTTTCAAATAGTCCAAAAATGATGACATTTGGCTTTTTTTTAAATGACAAATTGATAGGGGTTGTGTGTGTGTGTGTGTGTGTGTGTGTGTGTAAAGCCCAGTCTCTTCACATAAAATAAGCCGAGCAGAATCCACCACAGTTGTTTTGCACAGTTGCACAGCAGTTGGGCGAAGGGGCTCAGGTGTGTGACACTGAATACAGCAGAACGCTGCTGAGAAGGTATTTCCTACAATAGTGCTGTACACAGGCGCACACCCGCAGGCACACACACACACACAGACCTTTATTGAATTGTGGAATTGTCACCACAGTAGCAGGTGTTACATCAGAACTCATAACGCACATCCACTCAAGCTGTCACCTTTGCCATAAACAAACACTAATCACAGCTTTAAATCAAACTTAGTGTCCCTTCTACAGAAGCCCTTTTATAGTTTACTACACTTTAAGTGTTTAAGGATGGATTTTACTCAGGTAATAACCAAAGATGCGTCAAATAGTGCATCACTTAAGCGCTGATGAGCTTTATAAACCCAGACCCGGATGCACCTGTGATTAAAATGCTGCTTAAATGGGGGAAGAGGCAGTTCAGTGGTTAAGGTGTTTGACTGCTAATTGGAAGATCTAGGTTTGATTCCCAGCACCACCAGGTTGCCACTGTTGGGCCCCTGAGCAAGGCCCTTAACCCACAATTGCTCAGTTGTATAAAAGGGCGTCTGGCAAATACTGTAAAAATATGAATGTAAAATGTTCACCACACTTTACTGTGGCATGAAAACACACTTATAGAATAGTGGAATTAAAAAAACTAGGCATCTTAGTACTAGAATATATATATATAGCGCACTAACAGAGACACACACACACACACACACACACAAACACACAATAAATTACTCATGCTTTATCAAGCTGGAAATTTCCCATTAATTCTAAACCAAAGCATCATACCCATGAAGAGATTTCCACCGCAGGACATGATGTCATTACGGTTAGTTTGCAAGTGCTTTTCTACCACTAATCGGTTCAATAGTTTATGCCGAGCGCAACACGCTCAAATTTTACTTGGGTAAGCAGGAGACAAATAGTCTGGAGAGAAATCAATAGATGAAATCATGGAGATAGAGGATGAGGAAGTGCGAATCCTAACACGCATGGCCGCAGTTACGGAGACTTAAGCGATATCGACTTTTTTTATATTTACTATATGCTACAACAGTGTTGTGTGCTAAGTAAAAATGTACTCACTGCAAGGCTAACAATTATAGCGAACCAATATCACACATACTGTTTAAAATAGTCATCTTCTAGCGAGCCATGAGGTTAAGTAGGGCTGCACGATATGGGAAGAACCTGACATCGCAATGTTTTGTTTTTTCTGCAATATATTGTGCAATAAAATTCAGGATTATTCCTATTCAGGATCATGGGCATCTGCTGGAGTTTATCCCAGCTGTCAATGAGCGAAAAGCAGGGGTACAACTGGACAGGTCACCAGTCCATCACAGGGCCACAGACCGAAAAAACAACCACACACACACACTCACACTCACTCCTGTAGGCAATTTAGAATCACCAATAAACCCTTTCCTGTGGGAGGAAACCGGAGAACCCGGAGTAAACCCACGCAAGCACAGGGAGAACATGCAAACTCCACACACAAACCTGGGACCTTCTTGCTGTGAGGCTATCATGCTAACCACTAAGCTACTGTGCTTCCCATCTGTGTAATATATAATATCCAAATTATAAGCATGAATAAACACAACAGAACAAAGTAATTCAATGTAAATGATATAAAGAGTGATTTATGTTTATATATAGATTCAGACACAGAAATTGAATAATTTAATGTAAAATCACACTGTTTAGTCTCCACCCTATACATTAAATACAATTAATCTTTGTCAAAGCTACAAAAGTGATTGTTTTTCTGCGTCTATACGTTTTAAACATGCTTAAAATGTGACAGACCTCAAACGAATATGCAAATGATGCGTAAATGTGCGTACTATTTACTGTAGCTGACCATTGGAAATGGATTATCATCAAAATTGGGGATTTATTTATTTATTTATTTTAAATATCTATATTATATTATTGTATCTATATAATTTATTTCCAAGCACTATTTAGACAAATCACAGCATTACTCAAAATACGATTACCATCTAAAAATCCATAATTAACAGTGAAACAGCAAGTCACAACATGACTCATTAGGGCTTGTCGAGTCTCTTCAGAGCAACATTTAAACATTTAATTAACCCACATCCTTGTCAACTGTAGTCGCTCTGTTTTCAAATCCAGGACTGTTGTCAAAGAAAGAGACAGACTGATGATAGAAAGGTTCCAGCAGCGATCAGACGGTCTCCTTCATCCACTTATGCGCTGAAAGATGTGCGTTAGATCAAGGTGAGTGGTTCCACAGTAATTGCTCTCTGCCGCTCCCGCGTTTCTAGCAGAGAGACAGGGCTGTCTTTGGTGGCAGTAACCCTCAACTCGGGGCGACAGCATCAAGAAGGAGCTGTCCCAGCCTTCATCATTTTGATGATGATGGAACACCCAGAGCTCACTTCAAAGACCTTTCCGGCAGTACAGAGACTTCTTTGGTAGGGGACCAGGTGCACCATGTGACAATAATCATGTACAAAAATAGCTTTACAAAGATTCCAAACACAGCATCATAATATGGCGTAATAACAAAAATAATTAAAAGATAATAAAAATAATCGGTGAGAGCAGGTACTACTTAATTACCTTTCTACAGACTGCTAGCTAGTAACTACCCTTTAGTGCCAAGGGATTTTTAAGTGTTAATAGGAATTTACTAAAATTGGGTTGAAACATTGAGTTGACAATCTCAACAATAAAAAAACTGATCAACAAAAAAAACTGCAGTAACATAGTTTAAACAGTGTGGCGCTGTATTGCAAGACTGTCATTCAGTGGACTCAATAAAGGAAGGATCTGCACTTGTGTGTGTGTGTTGTGTATATTGTAAGTAAAACATAATAATATAATATATATTATATTAGAATGTGTGTGTGTGTGGGTGTATATATATATATATATATATATATATATATATATATATATATATATATATATATATATATATATATATATAATTGAATTAATAAATTAATTAAACAAATGCTCGAAGCATTTTTATTTTTAGCAGTTAACAGTTACTTTAACATACAAATACAAATATCTTCTTTTTTTTTTTTTTTTTTTTTTTTTTTTGAGTATTATTCCAGTTATAACACCAAAACACTCGTTTTCTTATCAGGCATTAGAAACACTAAAACAACTGAACTGCTTTTATAGAAAACGAATCATTCTTTTGAACAGTCAGAAGCGATTATATGACAGAGCTACGGTATAAACCCGATGTGCTTCTCTTATTATCATGCAAATGGAACGTTTATACAACGTTCACATTAGTTAACGTCATCAGGACGCAGTGAGAATGTAACTAGAATGCAAAGATATGCTATAAAATCCTGAGGCGCAATTCACAAAACAATCCAATAAATTGATCCGGGTATTAATAAAAACTATTATTAATGTTATTCTTTCAAAGCAGCTTTACAGGAAACAGAATTTAAAAGAACTACAAATGTTATAATTAAGTTCGTATTTATTCCCAAATGAGCAACAGTGGCAGGGAAAAACTACATAAGACTTTAGGAATAAACTTTAAGAGGATACAGATTCATGAGGGAACCCATCCTGATCTGTGTAACTGTAACCCAATCATTTGTAAAGGGTGAAGACAAACAAAGAGAGATGTTCTTATAATAACAGTAATCGAACTTGAGATACAAAGTTTCTTAATTTTTTGAGCTGTTACTGTTAAAACAAACATGGCTGGCCTGGCAGTGCAGTCATCATTATCATCATCATCATCATCATCATCATCATTACAAAACATGTGGCAGAGTTTATATGTGGCAGTTTAATTAAATTCTTAGGGAAGGGAGGTAAAAGGATGGTCATGTTGTAATGTGATGAATAATATTGTTTATATAAAAACATGTTACAGATATAAAAAGAAAGAGTTGCCTTTGAACCATCTAATATTATTTCTGTTATTTAACACTAAATAAGGGGGTCATTTTTTAACTTCAAATTAACGTGGCTGCTCACAGCATCAAACCAGTAAACCAAGCAGCATTTCTTTCTTTACTCACCTATAAAAAGTTACATGGGTACCATTATTATACAGGTACATTTACCTAAATATAGTTAAATGTCAAAGGCATAAGCAAACTAAGTGGCTGCTTAATGTAAATGCCATAAATGTCTTTATTTTGTCACATACACTTTTTTCACATATCCCATCTTAGAAAGTTGGGGTTAGAGCTATGGTACAGCGCCCCTGGAGCAGGAAGGGTTAAGGATCTTGCTCAAGGACCCAACACTGGTTGGCTTGCTGGTGGTGGGGCTTGAACCCGAGTGTTTCTGGTCTTCAGATTAACAGTTGGCAGTGGTGGGGCTTGAACCCAGGTCTTCCTGGTTTGCCGATCAGCAACTCAGTGCCACTGACCTATTGGCCACCAGGCTGCCTCCAAGGGTGAATAAAATGATGCATCATTTGGGATGTTTTTTCTGTTTTATATATATACACACCAATTGACAGTGGTAATTATATAAAAATGCAATGGTAAATAAAAAAAAACTAGCATGTCTACGGAATGCAGGATGCCTAGAAGAGTAAAAACATTGGTATGATGTAAGCAACACAGATACAAGAAAAACAACTGACATATAACTAGGCGTGTTATATATCTATAGTGCGTGAATAATCAACGATTGACAATAGTTAGTCATATTGGCGGCCCCAACTGAAATTCGACATAGGCCCCCTAAAGGCTTGGGGCGGTCCTGGTAAATGTAAGTCGCTTTGGAAGGGGCAGTAATGTTAATGTAATGTACAGCAGACTGGGTTTTTTAGCAACAATTATGTTACATTGAGCACAGCAAATGATTTCCATGTCAGTCAGACGTTCTCCTGGTTCAATAAAAGCAGTTATAGAGTACAGACCACAAGACCTACTGTATAATTCCACATCCTGTATCATTTTCTCTATAGAAGATTATCCTATATCTTTAGAATAAGAAAATAATCACAAATGTGACAACTGAAAGGCCAATGTTGGCATCAAGGCTATTTTTTTTATTTTTTGCTATTTTATCTGATGACATGCTTTTTACCACCTGTTATACACACTCATAATGTCTATCATTACATTTACATTTACATTTGCAGTACATTTGGCAGACGCCCTTATCCAGAGCGACTTACAATATTCCTTGTTATACAACTGAGCAACAACTGGGGGTTAAGGGCCTTGCTCAGGGTCCACAGTGGTGGCTTGCCGGAGCTGGGAATTAACCTTCGGGTTGGTCAGGGGTCCAACAGTGGTGGCTTTCCACACCTTAACCATCCACCACTTCCTTTTCCCACAACGTATCATTATTGTAGGGGTGTTGTTGAATATTGTAATCCAACACCTTAACCATTGTGAGCCTCCACTTCCCTTACACACTCTTGTTGTGTCTGCTTTGCAATGTTATGACTTTAGTGTCCGATGTTTCACATCAGCACATAAAATGTAAGATGTCCCTCAGCACTTATAGCACAGAGGCAGTGTTTAATACACATGTGCTGTGCTGTAATTCTGGAGCGCACACTTTTTACTTGAATCGTCTAATGCTCAGTATAATTAGTATGCTATGAGTTTTCGATTCCGTCTTTTATTAGTATTTCTCACAATGTTTACCTTGTCGAAAGCACCAAGAATAAAATGGTTGAAAAGCTACCGAATTTATAGGGTTTTTATTTTAATGAGTCTCATCCGAACCCTTTATTAACCCTTTCTTTGTCTTAGTAGGAGCACTGCTACATTCACCACTAAGAAACTTCCAACTCACAACTTTCACAGCTTGCTCATAGTAAGCCGGAGCTTGTGTGCTTTCTTTCAGTGTTGATATAAGCCTAGCTCTCGGGAAGCTTCTAGAACCTGAAAAGACAAGCTGTTTGCTTAGCGCGCCAGTTATCTTACAAGTAACTTCACAATGCAGGATCCTAGATACTTCACTGATAGAAGCAGTGTGGGACGGGGGGACTAAAGTGTAAATCTAGCAACAAAGAAAATAGTTTTAATTATATAAATATCTATTGTTTGGACTTATAATCTTGTATTAAAACACAAAGCAGTAACCTGAAAGTCTGCAAAACGGTTTAAAATATACCACCTTTTTAATTCGGAAGGTCATGTAAATGTATTAATCTTGTTTATGAGTTAGACATTCCACACACAAATTGTGATATTGGTTACACACTATATGGCTGTTGCCACGATAGTATAAAAGAACACAGTGATCTAGAACAGTGGTTCCCAACCTTTTTTTTTTCTCCGAGACCCCCTGTTCCCCAAGAAAATATTTTAGGGTCCGTCTTTACATTTAATGATATAATCACTCTTAGTATTTCCTGCATTTTATGCTACCAGTATTGCCTGTATGCCTGGGTCATTACTATCAGCTGCTAAAGGTGATTCAGTAAGACTCTGTTGTTGTGGGAGAGGACAAATTACAAATTTGTCCGTTTTTTGGTCAACCAGGGATAAAATTAGCTAATGCAATGTGATCGTTCTTCTTAATACTCACTGCTCAATTATTATTATTTTTTTTAAATACGACGCGACCCCCAACGGACCTTGCCGAGGCCCCCTGTGGGTCGAAACGCCCCTGTTGGGAACCGCTGATCTAGAATGTCTTTGTAGGCTGTAGCATTACATTATTCTTTCACTGCCCCTAAGACATCTCAAACATCACTGTGCACCAAGCCTCTGAGCTCCTTAAAAATGAGAATGTAGAAAAAAAACTGGAGTGTTCTGCACAGAGCCCTGACCTCAACTCCACTGAACACCTTTGGGATGAACTGGAACACGAAATGTACCCCCAGACCTCCTCAGCCTACATTAGTGTCATTTAACTCACTAATAATATTGTGATTGAACAAAAACAAATTCAAAAGTTTTCCAGTGGTTATTATAGGTGTGATTATAAGATCACACTTAAGGGTAAGAAGACTTTGGTGGTTAAGAGACAGTAGCACTAAGGAAGAGATTGGAGGGTAGCAGAGATGAAGGTAGCAAAGATGAAGGTGTTAAGGTTCTCTTTGGGAGTCACAAGGTTTGACAGGATAAAAGACAAGCACATCAGACGGACACCTTATGTTAGACTTTTGGAGACAAAGCCAGTGAAGATAGATTAGGGATGCAGAAGGGATAGTGGAAATATTGGTAGGAGGATGTTGGAAACAGGGCCGCCGGCAGGAGACAAGGATAAAGGCCAAAGAGGAGGTACATAGATGTGATAAATAAGGACTTTTATTTTAGCAGGTGTGAGTGAAAAGGATGTAAAGGAATGCGATAGGGGGAGGCAGATGATTCGCTGTGGCGACTAATGAGAGGAAGAGTGGAAAGGAGAAGAAGAGGAAGGAGAAGTGTAGATCAGTCAGTTCGTAGCTGTATAAAATCAGATCAGGTCTCCAATAACTTTAACTACATCAGAGGCTTTGATGTATCTTTTTATCTTCATGATGACAACCTATCACAGTGATAAAATGAAAGTTTTTACCGCTAAAATAAATTTTTAAGTCTGGGCTTAAAAATGTTGCAGGGGAAACAATTAATTATTAAAAATATATATATATAATTATTATAAAGTAATTTCAGACTCATTCCTGAAGTATTAATAAAAACTCTGTGCTTTCTATGGTCATGTGTAAATATGCTAAATAATTTAACTGCTAAAAATCCCATGAGTGATGCCCCAGTATCACATAATAAATACCCCGTGATGCCTGATGACATAATGGTTAAATCTTTAAACCTGTCCCAGTTAAAACACCAGCTGGTCCACTCATTTCAGCTAAATCCACTAGTTGTGCACCACTGTGTGGGGCTTAACACCTCAGCACAACCTTTATATAATTGCACCCATTATCCAGCTGTGATGTGAGCACTGCACTCTCCCCTCTTACACCTTCCTCTGTCTCTGGGGTAAATGTGGGGTGGAAGAGGGTGAGGGATGGACTGACCTTTAGCTATTCTATAACGAGTATGTTTACACACGCGGGTATGTGCTTGCACGTGCGTCTTAATGACAGTGAGGGCAGAAACTGACATTTTTGATCGTGGAACTGAATAGTGGAACTACGGAATGTGGAGTGGAGCTGAAAGGGTGGAGGATGGAAGATAAGCACAGGGTCAAAGGTGAAGAGAACTAAATCTAATAAAGGAGTCAAATGAATACGGTAGATAGTAACTGAGCGAGAAAGCAGACTGATTTCATTTGCAACCAGTTTAGGTGCCAATAATTTTGAGCAAGGATTCTCGAATAATGCGCTAGAACTTAAGATCTGCTTTTACTGGGGTTCTCTGTGTGGAACAAATGCGCTGTTACACAGTGGAACTTGGTACACTTAGTTGTTTGTCAACATGATACAACCACTCTTTCCCTCTTTTCTTCTCTCTCTTTCTCTCACTCTTACTCTCACTCTCACATTCACTTTCTCTCTTACTTTCTTTCTCCCTCTCTACCCACTTCTCTTCCTTTCTCTCCCGGTACCGCCCTCTTTCTTGCTTCCTTTCTATCCCCTTCCCCTCTCTCTTACTATCCCTCTCTTCCACTATCCCTCTCCCTTACTGTCTCTCCCTCTCCCTTACTGTCTCTCCCTCTCTCTCTCTCAACGTCTCCCCCTCTCTCTCTCAACGTCTCTCCCTCTCTCTCTCAACGTCTCTCCCTCTCTCTCTCAACGTCTCTCCCTCTCTCTCTCTCAACGTCCTCTCCCTCTCTCTCTCTCAGCGTCTATCCTCTCTCTCTCTCAGCGTCTCTCCCTCATCTCTCCTCTCAGTCTCTCCCTCTCTCTCTCTCAGCGTCTCTCCCTCTCTCTCTCTCAACGTCTCTCCCTCTTCTCTCTCAACCTCTCTCCCTCTCTCTCTCTCAACGTCTCTCCCGTCTCTCTCTCAAATCTCTCCCGCTCTCTCTCTCAACGTCTCTCCCGCTCTCTCTTCTCAACGTCTCTCCCTCTCTCTCTCTCTCTCAACGTCCTCTCCCTCTCTCTCTTCTCTCTCAACGTCTCTTCTCTCTCTCTCAACTGCCTCTCTCTCTCTCAACGTCCTCTCTCTCTTCAACGTCTCTCTCTCTCTCCTCTCTCTCTCAACGTCTCTCTCTCTCTCTCTCTCTCAAGCCATCTCCTCTCGATCCCTCTCTCTCTCGTCTAACCCTGCTCTCTCTCAACGTCTCTCCCTCTCTCTCTCAACGTCTCTCCCTCTCCCTCTCAACGTCTCTCCCGATCTCTCTCAAACGTCTCTCCCTCTCTCTCGTCTCTCTCTCTCTCTCTCAACGTCTCCTCTCTCTCTCTCAGCGTCTCTCCCTCTCTCTCTCTCAGCGTCTCTATCTCCTAAACTCTCTCTCAGGGTCTCTCTCTCTCTCCCCTCTCTCTATCTCAACGTCTCTCCCCCTCTCTCTCTCTCAACGTCTCTCCCGCTCTCTCTCTCAACGTCTCTCCCTCTCTCTCTCTCAACGTCTCTCCCTCTCTCTCTCTCTCAAACGTCTCTCCCTCTATCTCTCTCTCACGTCTCTCCTCTCTTCGCTCTCTCAGACTCTCGCTCTCTCTCTCTCTCTCTCTCTATCTCAAACGTCTTCTCCCTCTCTCTCTCTCAACTTCTCTTCACTCTCTCTCTCCTTCACTCTCTCTCTAAAGTATCTCCTCTCTCTCTCATCACGCTATCTCTTCCTCTCTCTCTCAACGTCTCTCCCTCTCTCTCTCTCAACGTCTCTCCCTCTCTCTCTCAAACGTCTCTCTCCTCTCTCCTCTCTCTCAATCTCTAATCTCTCTCTCTCTCTCTCTCTCTCTCTCAACGTCTCTCCCTCTCTCTCAAACGTCTCTCCACTTGCTCTCAACGTCTCTTCCTCTCTCTCTCAACGTCTCTCCCTCTCTCTCTCAACGTCTCCCCCTCTCTCTCTCAACGTCTCTCCCTCTCTCTCTCAACGTCTCTCCCTCTCTCTCTCTCAACGTCTCTCCCTCTCTCTCTCAACGTCTCTCCCTCTCTCTCTCAACGTCTCTCCCTCTCCCTCTCTCAACGTCTCTCCCTCTCTCTCTCTCCTCTCTCTCTCTCTCAACGTCTAACACGTCTCTCATCTCTGTTTCTAACCTCTTTCACCGTCACTCTCTCCCTCCCATTTTCTCTCTCTCGCTCCCTTTCTTTCCTTCATCCTTCTTCCCTTACTACTTTCTCTCTTTTTCTTTCCTTTTTTTATTCCTTTCTGTTACTCCCTCTCCATATCCCTCTCTCCCTATCCCTCTCTTTGCTTTGCTGATTACAAACAAAAGGAGATGGTGCAAAGAGATGTAATTTATTCACTAAATGGAAGCGTTTGATAGCAGCTCTGATGAGAAAAACAAACAAGTAAAACCTGTCCGATTACAATAATTCTCTGCTGATAACAGAGGAAAGGCTGTTTAATTAAGCAGGACCTTTGAGGTATAACAAATTAAAGCGTCGGCTTTTAAAAGTCAGGTATAAAAACTAAAAAAGAGTAAACGGTGGTCCCAATAAAGTAATCAAATAAAATAGAAATACGACACAGCGAAGGAAAGCTGGACTCGGATCTATTACACGAAAAGAGTAAATCACTGTAAGAATGAAATAAAAGAAGGAGAAAGAAACACAATGACCTCCTTATAATAATACCGGCTCATGATTTTAGGGGCAATAAATGTTGATGTTACACAATAAACAAACACAGATAAACACAAATTCCGCCATTGTACCTGCTGAGTTTTACGAAAATAATAGCATTATATAATTATAAGTGTATGAGTTTGGTTGTTTTTATGTTTTTCCAAAAGCGTTTTCATAACATTATGTTTCAAGCAAAGACTTTGGTCATCATGACTAAAGATGACCAAAAGCTGTCAACAAAAAATGGCTTTAGTTAATGAACTTTAATACTTCAGAAATGACAAAGACTTTATTTTTATTTCATTCCTTTTTCCTTTTATTGATAAATATAGCAAATGAAATATGAAGTAAAATTATTGTAACAACAAATTCCAGTGTTTGGCACATTTCACGGTTGTGTGGACAAACCTTAATATTATCAACTGTTCTCAATTAATTATAAATAAAATAAACTTCATAAACTGTCATTCACACATGCCGCGTATTCAGGACTCACGCATGCTGAAGGTGAGTTAACCTACGCCTACGCCTATGTGGCAGTACACACGGAACAAAACCAAATCAATTACAGCTGGGACATTTTATTCTGCAGAAATGATTTATATCATCATAATACTGCCCAGTCCTAATATGGATGTGATATAGGATCACGTCAAGATTTTGGATAATAAAACTATGAATATAAATTTTTTTTTACCAACCGAATGCAGTTAATTTTGTAAAATGTACTTTTCTATATTTATTGTATATTAAAGTGTACATTCTTATATTTATTGTATATTAAAATGTATTTTTCTTATATTTATTGTATATTAAAATGTATTTTTCTTATATTTATTGTATATTAAAGTGTACATTCTTATATTTATTGTATATTAAAGTGTACATTCTTATATTTATTGTATATTAAAGTGTACATTCTTATATTTATTGTTAATTAAAGTGTACATTCTTATATTTATTGTATATTGAAATGTTTCTTATTTATTGTATATTAAAATGTCCATTCTTATATTTAACTGTACATTAAAAATGTACTTTTCTTATATTTATTGTATATTAAAGTGTACATTCCTATATTAATTTAGAAATGACTTATTTGGAAGAGATCTCTTCTTCATACTTACCTAATAACAAAAAAATATATAAGAAATAAATCACAAATATGTTTCTATGATCAGTTATGTGTAAGTACCAGTAAAGTTCTGAGTAAAGATTTAAGACTGTACATGTGCTGTATGGCCAAACATTTGTAAAAACCTACCCACACACCTTTAACTGTGTCTCTGACAAACTGTACTGCAGGCAGACAGTTTTCTAGGACGTCTGTGTGCGGTAGCGTTAAAGTTTAACTTCACCGGAACGAAGAGCCCCTGAGATCCATAAAGACATGGTGTGTTGTGATTGAAGTGTCCTTCGCAAAGCCCTCACACTGACTCAACCCCACTGAACGCATCTGGGATAGAATAAAACACCAACTGCATCTATGATTACTTTACTCGACATTAGTTTGGAACTCACTAATACTATTGTGGTTAAATGAGTAAAGTTCCACCACCCCACTACACAACCCAGTAATAAAATTTTCCAAAAGTGTGTTGTCTTTGAAATACTTACTTTGGTGCAACCTTAACCCTTAACCTTAACCTTTGCTCCAGGGGAGCTGTAGCCAGGCTGACCTAGTCACAGCTTCCTAAGCAGGGATATGGAACAAAACAATTTTTTTTTTGCTGTTATGTATCTGAAACAACTCAAGGCTTTTTTTCCCCCAAATGTCAGATATGACAAAGAAGAATGACCCTTTTTATTATTAAAAAAACTAACTAGGATCAGAAAATTTCATTTAATAAAATAATTGAAAAAAATAAGCAGTACGGTACTAATCTCCCGTTACTCTGGGGGTAAAGTTAATTAACCTTTTTCTTTTTTACAAATAAAGGTCTGGATGACGTGATATAATGTTAATATTATAAGAATCTATGTCCTGATACACTTTTCTAATATAAAGCATGTTTTATTTTTATATTGTTATCAGCAGCTGGTTTAATGTTAAATTATTTCTATTGTTTTAGGATTAAAAAAAAAAAAAAAAAAAAGAGTTTTTAGAAGTATTAATTGTGCAGTTTTGAGTAAACTGCTATGATTAATACTTTATTAAATGACCACTTCCTATAAATGAGTTCTGTTGAAGCTTGCATGCTTTTTTTTTCTATTTTGTGTAGATAAAGTAAAAATAAAAGTATAAAGAAGATCATCATCATCATCAGTAACTGTATTCTATTACACCTTATAACTATCAATACTTGCATTAATATTAATATAATATTATTATAAATATCTTCTACAATGCAAAGCTGTTTAAAATGTACAGTAGATGTGTTTTCACCACCACTTACATATACACACACTGTGTGTTAGCATCCACTGTATATAGAGTCTGGGGTAAATTGGATTTTAAATATTGTGTAAAAGTGGCAAGAGGGATAAGTCACATGGACCGAATAGAGGTTTGGAAATATATTTGTTTCCTCATTCCTAAGATTTTTGCCCTTTCTATGTGTCAAATCAAAGCCAATCTGCCCTAAAGCTCTGTTTCTTGTAATGGATATTGAACAGAGACAACAGACACATGGATTTAAAGCGTTTCTGTGTTTATATAGTTATCAAGGAATCCAGATTCTATGAATATGCAAATTAGAAACAAATCAGTGTCACATGGCCTTTAGTTGATACAACAGTTTTACCGGCATAAATTTACTCCAGTTAAAGGTTAAACTAATTTGCTTGCATTTTCAGTGCAATACATTATCTACCCTTCTGCCAATATTTAGGTTGAAATTTCCCAGTGACCAATTTGTCTACTTTCTTTAGTCTGCACACTAAAATTATCACCCGGCAAATATCTTTAAAGACATTAAAAACGGTACAGTACTTCCACTTTGCCATGTTTGCATAAAAGCTACCGTACGTGCCCCTGACCAAGTATTCCCGCTGTGCCGCATGCTGTGCATACACAATGAAGTCGCAGAGAGTTTACAGACACTAATACGCTATAATCTATCCCACCCATCTGACTAAATGCCCTAATCGACAAAGGCACGGTTCAGACAATGAGCATAAATCGTTGATGCAAATATTTTCAGTGACTTTTCATTGGTCATAACCTATATGACATCACATCTTTCCTATCTATAGCCATTAATAAAGGCATAGTGGCTTGTCAGCATAAAGGCAATTGGCTGAAGGTGGCCATGACTTTGCTGTGAGAATGTATAATGTGGGGGACAATGAGGACTGTTTGGACTCTGAAATAAAGTGATATAAAAAGATAGAAGCGCCAGACGTGTCAGGTTCGGTGTAAAACTCTACAACCACGGGTAATTCAGGGTCACATGCTCACCTTGTCCTTGTCTTCTTTAGCAGTGCCACACTGGAGACTAATTCAGCCCTTTGTCTTTAACATGCTTTTACGCTATTTTCCCTTTTGTGAAGAGAAAAAAAAAATCTTCCAGAACAAGAACTGTGATGAATTTATTTTCTGTTGTGATTCTGTTGCTCCAGTGTGGTAACCAATGGTCTTGCGTTCATACGGTACAAAATGCAACCAAGTGAGACGGATAATATGCAGTTGTATTTATCAGATATAAAAGGAGACGTTATGAAATGCAGCGATGATGTCATGTCATGTCACAATTTTCAATCTAGGGTGTTGATTTATTTAAAAATCATTCTGGAAATTTAAGCCTGTAGAACTCATAATAAGGAGGTATAATTAAAAAAAAAAAACACTTACACACATCTCTAATTAACTAAGGTTGAGACTTGGCCGCACTCACGTTGAGCTAAAATGAAATAGTCACACAGAGACAGTTATATATTACATGTTTTCCATATACGACGTAGAATCATATAATAAATTGCTTCACTTTTTTATAAACATAACTAACCAAACGAATAAATAATAATTTCCTTTTCTTTTTTTTTGATTCTTTTCCAGGCAGCAGCCAATGTTCATTACATTTTAACAGCAAACTACTGACGAGCTGAAAATCCTACCCAGACGCGATAGAGCCACCGATTATTTTAAGGGGCTTTATTTCTATTCTGGGCTGCGCCGCATGCCTATAAACATGTGACAGATCTGTTCTCTTAAACTGAATGGGTGTTTTAGAGTTGGAGAACGAAATCAATGTGTTATAAAGCAGGTACTAAAGTTCAGAATTCACTTAAGAGCTCTCATATTGATTAAGCGGCAATTTATGTGAGTGAGATGACTATGGGGGAGATAATGAAAGATACTGTACAAACAGAGCCCGACGTGTAGAGACGCAACACCAAGTGCCACCATTAAATCTACCTCCACATCCTCTGCCTATTGTTTTACCCTTTCAATGTACCTCACATTATGATTTACTCACAGCTGCCGCATTGGCCATAACCTAAAAGACTGGGTTAGGGTTAGAATAGAAGAAAGGAAAAGAAAAAGGAATGGATTGATGAAAATTCTAAGAAAGAAAGAAAGAAAGAAAGAAAGAAAGAAAGAAAGGTAGGAAATGCGAGCAAGCAAGGAATGAAGGAAGGAAGGGAAGAGGAATAGAGTAAGGAAGGAGGGAAGAGAGTAAGGAAGGAAGAGAGTAAGGAAGAGAGAGTAGGGAAGGAAGAGAGAGAGTAAGGAAGGAGGAAAGGAAGGAAGGAATCAAGGAAGGAAGGAGGAGGAAAGAAAGAAAGAAAGAAAGAAAGAAAGGAAGGAAAGGAAGGAGAAGAATCAAGGAAGGAAGGAGGAAGAAAGAAAGAAAGAAAGAAAGAAAGAAAGGAAGGAAGTAAAGAGGAAGG
Source organism: Bagarius yarrelli (assembly GCA_005784505.1). Taxonomy (NCBI): domain Eukaryota; kingdom Metazoa; phylum Chordata; class Actinopteri; order Siluriformes; family Sisoridae; genus Bagarius; species Bagarius yarrelli. The sequence continues at coordinate 2,699,689 of VCAZ01000013.1, forward strand.
ATAGGGGAAATAAATAAAGTAGGGAGAGAGGAAGAAAGGCGAGAAGGAAGCGAGGAAAAGTGGAGGAAATGAATAAAAAGTGGGAGGCTAAAAAGGAAAGAAAGGGAAATATGAAGGAAAAAGTGGCGAGGGAGGAAAGAAACAAGATAGCTTGAAAGGAAAGAAGGAAGGGAGGACAGAAGGAGAAAGAAAAGGAAAAAAAGGAGAGAAAGAAGAAGGGACGACAGGAAGGGTGCAGGCAGAATGAGAGGAAGAAAGAATAAACGGAACAGGCAGTGGAAAAGAAGGCGTAAAAGACAAAAAGGAATTAACAAAAAGTAAAATGAAAGCAAGCCAAAGAAAACGGAAGGACAGAAGGAAAAATAAAAAAGGGAAATAAAGCAAGCAAGAAAGAAAACTTTGTGTAATTTCTTACACGGAGCTCACACAAATGATGCACCTATCACGCTTGAGACATACGGACGATATGTCCTATAGTTTGATAGCAAAAAGTCTCTCTGTTATTTCTCTCCAGGCTTTAATTCCATGTGCAATAACGTCTATAATAAAAAGATATTCTTTTAATCCATGTCAGGTAAAGAATTTATAAGTGATTAGTGCGGAACCTGCAGCATCCTGAGCTCGGTTTAGTCTCGGACCGATTTTTCCAGCGGATTACAGAAATATTGGCAGAAAGCCACACCAACACACTACCATGACCTAAATACAGCTGAGCGAGTCTGCACCAATCATCAACCTAATCATCAAACCCCTTCGCTTTTTCAAACACGGATAAGAGCTCCTGGCTTGGTGCAGATTTCACATGGTTATAACCAATAATTCAAGAAATCAGACAGAAAAGTGAGACATCATTCAGCCTCTCTGAAGTTTCCTGGAGACACACTGGTTGAATAAACACAGCTTTTCTCCAGAGAGCGAGAGAAACTGATGCTCGGTAATAAAAGCAAAAAAAGTTGCTCAGGTCAAAAAGGCTGCATTTCAGCAGATAGTGACATTTTGACAGCAGGCACACAGCAAGCTGCACGGTGAATTTATTATTGTGTACGCATGCATTTGTGTGTTTGTCTATAACTGACAACTCGGAAAACCCTTAAAAAATGCACTGTCACTTCTCCTGCCCTCCCCCCAAAAAACTGGCACACTAAAATAAGAACAGCTTGGTTCCGGTAGAAGCTGCAGTTTCCATGTGCTACGATCAATCCTACGTAAACGCTAGGTTTTATTTGTTAGTTTAAAACAGAATTCATTCAGCTCTTTAAAACGTACAACGCGTTATTAACTGCAGAAGCCATTTAGTTACAGGGAGAAGAACAGAAGGAAAAGAAAAAGAAAGAAAGAATGGAAGTTATAAAGAAGGAAGGAAAGCAGGAAAGACAAGAAAAGGAAGGAAGAAAATAGGAAGAAAGGGAGTAAGGAGGAAAGAGATTAAGAAAAGAAGAGTGTAAGAAAGGAAGGAAGGTAGCAATGTAGAAAGGAGGAAAGAAAGAAGGACAGAAGGAAGGAAGGAAGGAAGGAAGGGGAAGAAAGTGAGAAAGAAAGAGTAAGGAAGAAAGAGTAAGGAAGAAAGAGTAAGAAAGGAGGGAAGGAAGAAAGGAACGAAAAAAGGAAGGAAGGGGAAGAGAGTGAGAAAGAAAGAGTAAGGAAGAAAGAGAGTAAGAAAGGAGGGAGGGAAGGAAGAAAGGAAGGAAGGAGGAAAGGAAAGAAGGAAAATGAAAAAATGCTTAAAAATGATGGCAATAAGTTGTAAGAAAAGCATAAAGAAATGAAGGGAGGCAGGCAGAAGGAGAGGAAGAATAGATAAAAGGAACAGGAAGTGAAACAGGATAATAAATGGAGTTAATGTAAGAAGTAACATTACTCACTCAACCTGTAATCATTAGTCAGCATGAGCTGATCTGTGTACTGTTGCTACTGGAGTCAAACACTTTTAGGAGACATGATCCGTCTGATTTCTGACCACTGCAGGTTAGAGATGAAATTAAAGGTAATGGATAGTAATTATCTCTCTCTCTCCTCTTGTTCAACAATATCGGACTGTCTACTCCTGTCTATAACATCATTACAGGTCTCTAACCTGCACACTACAAACAGCAGCAGGAAAAACTCAGGGGTCAAGTCATACGTTCAAATCCCAGCACCAGTGGTAGTTAAGAGCACCTCACATAACCACAAACTGCTCAGTTCTATAAACGTAAGTTTAGTGTTGAATATAGTATAGTCGGGCTGATGTTTAGGTATAAACTATGACTATATTGTATTTTGTGTATATTGTATAGTGTCAAATCTACAGTATATCAATAGAATGTTATAGAAATATAGAAAAATATATATAGGTATACACACACACACACACACACACACACATATATATATTTCTTTGACATTATATATAGAAATAGCAAAAAATATATATATATATTTTTTGCTATTTCTATATATAACGTCAAAGAAATATATATATATGTGTGTGTGTGTGTGGTGTGTGTGTGTGTGTGTGTCTGTGTGTGTGTGTGATGCATCATCAATTCACTGGCTCATGCTTATTTTAGCACTCAGCTTTAGTAAGCCCTTCCTCTGAGTCATAGCCTGGCAGTAAAACAGAAAGCCAGAGCAGAAAGCAGGCGAAATCAGAAGCTGAGGGTAACTTCCGGAAGCTCTCGTTCATAAAAAAAAAAAAAAGAGCTGCAGTGCAGTGGTCAGAGTTGCCAATATGCAAAAGCCGCAGCAGTGGCGCACCGGTAGTCTCACCAGGACCATCAGAACTGAAGAACTCGTTGTGAGTTTTTCCTACAAAGTCTGGAGCTCATCACAACTGATTTTTCAATCAAGATCGGAAAACTGAATCCAGTGTTGTAATAAAGACAGGAGAATTTTCCGCTCAGTGTGATGGCCAGCAACACTTTATTCGAGTTCACCAATTCACCGATCAGCAATTATACAGCTACCAAAATTGTATCTCACTGTATGAGTAATTTTATTTCACGGTACCGATATATTTTACGATATAGTTAATTATTGTGAAACCTTTGTTATAATAACAAATTCCGCTGTATGTCACATTTAACAGTTGTGTGAACAAACATTATTATAATGAACTTTCCTTAATTAATATCGTTTTACAGTTATGGAACAATTAACACGGAAAAATCTTAAATCTAAAAAATAAACACTTCCAAATCCTCATCTGTTTGTTTATGGTGCTCCATGTGTTTCCCTCAGTTTCACATTCAGCATCTTCAGGACTCACTAGATGTTATAATTAAAAGGAATTAGTGCTCAGCAGATCCGGAAAAGATCCCCGTCTGGGATTAAGATCAGTTTTAGGGTTAGGGTAAGGTTTAGGGAACCGGTATAGGGATACATGGTTTGCGCAACTGAGTTTGTGAAATGCGAGCATGAGCAAAAGCATTTATATACAGGTACACCTGTTTAATTGCCTGGTAACATAAATTACTAGATCAGCCAATCACATGGCAGCAACTCAATGCATTTGCATTTGCATTTACATTTACGGCATTTGGCAGACGCCCTAATCCAGAGCGATTTAGATTAATCTCATTTATACAACTGAGCAATAGAGGGTTAAGGGCCTTGCTCAGGGGCCCAGCAGTGGTGACTTTGGTGGAGCTGGAAATCAAACCCACAATCTTCAGGTTGGTAGTCCAACACCTTAACCATGTGCCACCACTTGCCTTTGATGCCATTTAGGCATCAAGATTTGGTGAAGACGACTTGCTGAAGTTCAAACCGAGGATCAGAATGGGGAGGAAAGGGGATTTAACGCACAACCATAAATGTGCAGCCGACAAATCTGCAGCAACTGCGTGATGCTATAATGTCAATATGGATCAAAATCTCTGAGGAACATTTCCAACACCTTGTTGAATCAATGCCACAAAGAATTAAGGCAGTTCTGAAGGCAAAAGTGGGCCCAAAGGTGTACCTTTTAAAGTGGCCAGTGAAAGTATATTTTCTCCTCTATTTGATTGCCTGATGCTTCGTGTGTGTGAGTTTTGCTCGGACTCACACACACGACTCTGGCTGCATGTGAGTTAGCCACGCCTACTTATTTACGTGTCACGTGCAGTATGTTTTTAAAAAAAAATCTATCAAGGTTGACAATTTATATCGTGGTATTGATATTTACCGTCATATTGCCCAGCTTTCCTAAATACTTTACATCATAAGCAGGTTGATGGCATTTGTGCCGTATGGTTAGGATTGACAAGCAAGCCAGGTTCTCTCCCTGCCCTCATTAATTGGATGGTAGTGGTCCTTTTTTTTTGCACTCTGGGCTAGTTTTTCTGCTGAGTACGAGAAGAATTCCACCATGTTTTGACAGACATTTTAAAGAATCAGGCAATAGGTCCGCATGGGCTTGTGTCCACCGATAAAGACAAATTCTTCTTACTTAAACAGATTTTTCTGCATGGAAATGCATATCATGTAATGCCCCATTTATCAAGTACACAAACTCAACACAAAGGGAATAATCTGCAAACAGTGCCTCAACACCACAAATCTAATCCAGCCCCCTAATCTAAAGTACACAGCAGGACGACACTAAAGGATGAGGCGTGTTTATTTATAGAAAACAATTCCACCCACCCTTCCACCTGATCCCTTTACCGCCACTGGAAGCACATATACACACAAGGTGTTTGTCTTTGTGTGCGCACACTCAACAGCAGGAGAGAAATTCCTACACAGATGTTTGCTTTCCTAAATCTCAGTTTGAAAGATACTCAAATATCACTATTCAGTTAGTGTCGCTCAAGCATCGAGCAATGCTGAATAGGGCAGCCCATGGTAACACAAAAACACACACAAATTCTTCTAGAACCCTTATTAAAGAAAGAATACAGTCCCCCTAATCAGCTTCATACTGTATAGAGAGGGACATTTTCACCAAGCTGAAGAATCAGTGATGCGTGAGCCACTGCTTGGACTCCAGACACTCTTAAGCGCTCAGTGAGATCATCAAGTGTCATGGGTGGCAGTATGACAGAATGCAATTACGTCCAAACAAAAAGAGAAATGGCAAAGAATGACGAGATCAATAGGGGTCCCCAAGCCACCTCTTTCTCCGAATGACATGTCTTTTACCGTCAGGTGGCTCCAACACAAAGCTTTCAATGAACAAAACGATTCTTCATCTGTCCCACAGATAAAGATCTTCGAGACGGCTCTCTTCGTTGCGAGCAGCGGTAAATTAATAAGGAGGAGAAAAATGGAAAATGAGGCAGAGGTCATCGCTTCCAATTAGAGTTTGAGACTTGATCATTAAGGCGAAGCTACAAACCTATTTGTTATATCTGGCAATTTGATAAATGGCTTCCCTCTTTGGATAATGCACAGACATGGACATTTGAAGACATATTACATTAACATATTCCATTTTCGCCATTTGTTTTGTTCTATTAATTGGTTTGCGTATGATGGTGTTAGATACAATATATTGTGTTGATGGCCCAGAAGCAGAGCGCTGATGTTCCTCCTGGATTCTGATCGCACACTGATCACACTATACTCCATGGTTATGGTGATAATCAGAAGATCATAGGTTAAGCTACCAATGCTGGTCCCCTAAACAAGACCTTCACCTGCTCAGTTAAATAAAAATAAATAAATAAACGTTGCTCTAGATCAGGAAACCGGGAAGACCACCAATAAGACACAATGAACCTGTTTCTTCCTTATTTAGAGCTCAGAATAGCCACCAGATCCAGATCCAGTCTGTATCCAGACCACTTTGGTGGATCAGCACTTAGAGACAATAAGCCCCAGAGGCAGTTTTTAAATTATGACCTTGTCTTCTAGACGGCCACTCAGACAAGACCACAGAGACTTTACTGCAGCAAGGAATAACCCGCTGGTTCGTCTGGTCAGAGAAAAACTGCCCGCCACCCCCAACTGAGCCTGGCTTCTCTTTTTGTTTGTTTTAAGCGAGTGTTCACTGTATTGTCTTATTTGATTGGATACAGGCCCAAAATCCAAACGCTGGGAATGATAATGATCGGTACATTTTGTTTTCTGTTTGTTCCTGTCTCACCTAATGTAATGCCAATACCAGATCCTGACACACTTTCTTTGGGATGAGCCTGATTCATGTTATTGCTCTACTCATGCTCGGTTCCTCCTGCTTCTTCATCTGGTGCCTTCTGCACTTATGACTCAGTTTCTGCTGCTGAACATAGGCTGCACATAAAATCACTGCTATCCAAGTCTTTCCCTTGCTTCAGTGGATGATTTCACTTTCTAAGAAAGGCTGCAATCATAATGATAATCCTGTGCTCATCCCAGGACTCATTCACAATATGATTATAATGAACAATTATGTTTTTAACACAAAAGTTGTGTCTTTATTCTTTCTAATGTCTCCCTGAGCTGGCAATGATTGCTGTTTTTGAGGGGATCATCTGAAACACATATCCGACTTAAAAAGTTTATACTGGATTTATAGCATGTTTCTGTATTTGGTTGTGTTGTGAGGATTTGCTGTATGTTTTTGTATTTGGTTGTGTTGTGAGGATTTGCTGTATGTTTTTGTATTTGGTTGTGTTGTGAGGATTTGCTGTATGTTTTTGTATTTGGTTGTGTTGTGAGGATTTGCTGTATGTTTTTGTATTTGGTTGTGTTGTGAGGATTTGTAATATGTTTTTGTATTTGGTTGTGTTGTGAGGATTTGCTGTATGTTTTTGTATTTGGTTGTGTTGTGAGGATTTGCTGTATGTTTTTGTATTTGGTTGTGTTGTGAGGATTTGCAGTGTGGTTTTTGTATTTGGTTGTGTTGTGAGGATTTGCAATATGTTTTTGTATTTGGTTGTGTTGTGAGGATTTGCTGTATGTTTTTGTATTTGGTTGTGTTGTGGAGGAAAAAAAAAGTTGCTGTATGTTTTTGTGTATTGTCTGGTGTGAGATTTGAGTGTTTTTTGTATTTGTACTTTTGTCAGACAGAAAACAAAAGAGAAGACATCACACATGACACTGAACACAGAGCCACATCACTAATCATAAAAATCAATTCGGCTCTTTCTCTGTTTCATCTCGCCTTTTAAGTGCCGCCACTAGTCAGTCTGTAATCAACCTCATCTGATGAGGTGAAAGAGAGATAAAATATTTGTAGACTATCATCTGAATACAAGAAAATAATGATGATGACTTTTCCTGCTCTGTGGCAGCACTCAGGAAACTGAACAATATAAACATTCTCTGTGCTGTGGATGTTATTTTGTGAGTATAGATAAATACGGCCGGTCCTGTTCAACTTTGACTTGCACATCAATTTATAACTGTGTAATAAACATGGCGTAACTGGTTTCTTCTCTCATACAGCCAGTGGTCCATACACACTGTTTCTAAATGATGTTCGGCGGACCCGCGATGGGAACACAGTTAACACCGTCAACACCAACTACCACAGCAAGTCTACTGTCTAGAAGGTCTTTTTTTTGGATTATAAAATTACATTATTACTTTATTGGATCTGAGAGGCCCAAAACTGTCCAGCATGACAATGACCCTGTGCACAAAGCCTCTGAGATCCATGAAACTAGTGTGTTATGGTTTGAGTGGAGAAATTTGAGTGTCCTGGATTCGACCCCCACTGAACTTCTTTTGGATGAACCGCGGAACCCTCGGCTGACATTAACGCCTAACCTCACAAATACAATCCTAACTAAATGCGCAAATCCCCACAGACACGTGCCAAAATCTAGTTGGAAACCTGACCAGAATAAATAAAAGAAGAAGAAATAAAAAATGTGTGGCATGTGATATTTATCCGTGTTGAAAGTTAGCATGCTTCGTAGTGGGGTTATAACCTCTGTGGACCTTTTCAGGAAAGAATGATGTGAAAACAATACCGTTCAGTACTCCAACGGAAAAATCCTGGCAAACGACTTGTCGAGGTGCAAACTCAAGTGCTGCATTAGAAGCTTGTTAGAAGAACATAATTAGCATGTGAGTTTTCACTTGTTTGTAGTAATGCACTTTACCTCGTCATCCACTTTTTTAGCCTAGTCAGTCGGGTTTCTAAGCAACAAAACACAAGACTGTGCACCACCATAAAGCATTTACCTGCCCAGTGGGTTA
>VCAZ01000013.1:2709005-2721505 GCA_005784505.1 Bagarius yarrelli
AAAAGAAAGAAAGAGAGAGAAAAAGAGAGAGAAAGAGAGAGAGATTGACAAAGTGGTTATGCGAATGGGGTGGTAGAATCAGAGAGAGAGAGAAAGAGAAAGAGAGATATTAGCAAAGAGCATTTGTGTTGCTGGGGTTGTAATAGTTAGACAGACAGACACAGAGAGAGAGAGCGAGAGAGAGAGAGAGAAAGAGAGAGAGACAGAGCTTGAAAAAAAGGGGTTGTGTAGATGGGCTGCTAAAGACAGATGGTGATAGAGAGATGAAGAGAGAGAGAGAGAAAGAGAACGGTGGTTTGGATGGGACAGTAGAGACAGAGAGGGGGACAGAAAAGGAAAAAGCGATACATAAACACTGTCAAGCAGCTGCAGTTGATCAAAAGACTGCAAAATACAAACACGGCTGAAAGACCAGAGTGTAAAGCTGTCGACAAATCGATGTCTTCCACACCAGTGCACTACAAAGTCAACCCAAAAGTAAGGATTTTACTGCACCTGCCTTTCACATGGGTTCAACATCAAGCATGCTGGATGTTTCATTCTGATTAAGGAGATGGAAGAGGAGAGACGAACACTAATCTCTCCATCTCTCTTTCTCTCTCTCTCTCTTTCTGCACAGCAAAAATAAAAAAGACACAAGACATGTTTTGACTCTCTACAGTCTATTCGTCTTACATTACCAGGTAATTAGACATGAAATAACGGCCATCATTTAAAGCGTGGCACTTTTGACTAGCTTTACATTCCCTTACTTTATATCAGACAGACAATCCAGGCAGCTGAATGTATGACAAAGTTCTTTCAATTGGCCGAGTTCACTACGACTTTATGGCATTACAGATCATAGAGAAAGGACAGAAATGAAATGAAGCTGCTGCTGGCTTTTCTGAACAGGTCAAACATCTTATCAGTTTCCAGGGCGACTGAAGCAGGAAACAAATCAAAGCGTTAGTTCTCAACCCCAGACCGAGAGTCACTTTGAAGTGCTCTGTCATTTGAAGTTCCTTCCGTTCAGTGAGCGACAATACTCACTTGGGCCCACATGCCCACGGAGGGCCCCAAATACACAGGGCAGGGGCACTGGATACACCAAGCAGGGAACTGAATACACCAGGCAGGGGCACTGAATACACAAGGCAGGGGTACTGAATACACCAGACAGGGACACTGGATAAACCGGGCAGGGAACTGAATACACGAGGCAGGGGCACTGAATACACCAGGCAGGGACACTGGAAACACTGGGCAGGGAACTGAATACACGCGGCAGGGGCACTGAATACACCAGGCAAGGACACTGGATACACCGGGCAGGGAACTGAATACACCAGACAGGGACACTGGATACACCGGGCAGGGAACTGAATACACGAGGCAGGGGCAATGGATACACCAGGCAGGGCACTGGATACACCAGGCAGGGGCACTGGATACACCAGGCAGGGGCACTGGATACACCAGGCAGGGGCACTGGATACACCAGGCAGGGGCACTGGATACACCGGGCAGGGGCACTAAATAAACCGGTCGTGGGCACTGGATACACCGGGCAGGGGCACTAAATAAACCGGTCGTGGGCACTGGATACACCGGGCAGGGGCACTGGACACACCTCACATCACGAGAGAGCTAACACAGGCACGGTGGATTCGTATTCACACCTCTGGAAGCTGTGACGAGTCCCTATGCAACAGTACGAGAGGAGACAAGCACAAAAAAAGGCAACACTCTGGAGAGACTAGGTGTGGGAAAAGCTCTCAGTTTCTGTGGAAACTGAGGATATTTGAACAAAAGGATCGCTGCAAGCTACTTCTCAAATTCATTTCCAGAAGGCGTAATAAGAGAAAAAAAAAGCTGCCTTTGCCGCCCGTGTTTGTGTGCTGTTTAACGGTATAAACACTTGCCGACAAAATGTCTGTTACATAACTTTAATAAACAGAGGGCTTAACCAATAGATGAGCAGCTGTGGATTGTCTGCTAGGTAACAACGTGAAGACGAGCGAGAAGGTGACGCAAAACCTCGTCGGCCTGGTTTGACTTTTATGAAATGTTAAATGAAGTTATGTAAAAGATGAGGATGCGGAAAAGGTTTTTTTTTTTTAAGTGCTGTAATCAGAAATTTCTATGTAATATAATCAGTCAGGAAAGTTATGCTGTAGTTATGGATCGCTCTATAGTTATAATGTAATAAGGGAAGGTTTTGGGAGCTTATAAGCTAAAATAATCTTTTTTATTCTTAGAATTCAGAATAAAAAAAGTGCCGGTGTGTTTGCTTGTGATTTCTGATGGGTTTTATTAAAATTTAACTGAGCTGCCAGAGATCAGAGCATTTTAGGTCCTACATGTAAGAAGAAATCTGAAAGACTAGAACGTCTCCTGAGTTTTACACTGTGCATAATTAGGTAAGTATATAAGCACCGACCCAAAACGTATTTCTGTCTATTAGTAAATATTTTTATCGATCAGGTTCCTTCTGCTTATGGTTCTTATTCCTTTCGTGTCCAGCTGCTTCGTCGCTCTCTGGACTCACGCACAGAAGCCTGAACACCCATTTGTCTAAATAATCCATTACTGCTGAATACATTCACTTAACCGCAGAAAGGAACAAGGCTCTGCTGACCGAAACAGAACAGCAATCTATTGATAGCTTAGCAGTGCTGCTCAAAGGAGATGCCAAAACCTCACGGCACAGTTGTTGCTGTATCGGTTGTTGTTGCGGTATCGGTTGTTGTTGCGGTATTTATTGCTGTATTTGTTGTTAATGTATTTGCTGCTGCTGCCGCTGTTGTTGTTGTTGTCACTGTATTTGTTGTTACTGCATTTGTTACTGCATTTGTGGTTGCTGTTGGTGGTGTATTTGTTGTTGTTGTTGTCACTGAATTTGTTGTTGCTGTATTTGTGGTTGCTGTATTTGTGGTTGCTGTGGTTATTTGTTGTGTGTTGTATTGTCACTGTATTGTTTTGTTGCTGTATTTGTTGTTGCTGTATTTGTGGTTGCTGTATTTGTGGTTGCTGTTGGTGGTGTATTTGTTGTTGTTATTGTCACTGAATTTGTTGTTGCTGTATTTGTGGTTGCTGTATTTGTGGTTGCTGTTGGTGGTGTATTTGTTGTTGTTATTGTCACTGTATTTGTTGTTGCTGTGGTTGTTGCTGTATTTGTTGCTGTATTTGTTACTGCATTTGTGGTTGCTGTTGGTGGTGTATTTGTTGTTGTTGTTGTTTATTGTCACTGAATTTGTTGTTGCGGTTGTTTGCTGTATTTGTGGTTTGCTGTTGCTGTTGGTGGTGTCTTTGTTGTTATTTGTATTGTTGCTGTATTTGTTGCTGTATTTGTTGCTGTATTTGTTACTGCATTTGTGGTTGCTGTTGGTGGTGTATTCGTTGTTGTTGTTGTTGCTGTCTTTGTATGTTTTTGTTGTTTGTTGTTACTGCATGTGTGGTTGCTGTTGGTGGTGTTTTTGTTGCTGTGGTTGTTGCTGTATTTGTCGCTGTTTTTTTTGTTACTGCATTTGTGGTTGCTGTTGGTGGTGTATTTGTTGTTGTTGCTGTATTTGCTACTGTAATTGTTGTTGTTGTTGCTGTATTTGTTGTTTGCTTGTGGTTTTGCTGTTGTTGGTTTTTGTTGCTGTGGTTTGTTGTTGCTGTGTTGTTGTTGTGTTGCTGTGGTTGTTGCTGTTTTTGTCGCTGTTTTTGTTGTTACTGCATTTGTGGTTGCTGTTGGTGGTGTATTGCTGTTGGGTGTTTGCTGTATTTTTGCTGTTGCTGTTTTTGTTTGTTGGCTGATTTGTTTGTTTGCGTGTGTGCTGTTGCTGTTGTTGCTGTTGTTGTTGTTGCTGTGGTTGTTGCTGTGGTTTTGTGTTGGTTTGTGGTGTGGCTGATGTTTTTTGTTTTTCCTTGTTGGCTGCTGGCTGATTGCTGTATGTATTTGTTGCTATGGCTGATGTATTTGTTTGCTGTGTATTTGTTGCGGTGTATTTTGTTGCTGTTGTTTTTGTTCTTGTTGCTGTATTGCTGCTGTTGTTGTTGTTGTTTGTTGTTTGTAGTTTTTTGTTCTTGAGTTGTGGTGTATTTACTGCTGTTGTTGTAGTTTCTGTTGTTGATGTTGTTTGTGTATTTACTGCTGTTGTTGCTGTTGTTGTTGTTTTTGTTCTTGATGTTGTTTGTGTATTTACTGCTGTTGTTGCTTTTGTTGGTGTATTTACTGCTGTTGTTGTTGGTATATTTACTGCTGTTGTTGCTGCTGCTGTATTAAACCACGAGGGGTTAAAACTATGATAATTTGGATAATAACATTGTTATCGTACCATCAAAATCACTAATAACATGCACATTTCCAGACAAATGATTAGAATTATTATTAGTAGTTATTATTATTTCAATTATTATTAATATTTCTAACACTTTTATTGATCGAAACCATAATACAGTTAAACTGTGATGATGTTAGACAAGGTTATTATAGCTTGAAAAGTTCAGATCATAACACCGATAACCTGCACATGCCCAGAAATGAATTGTCCCTCCCCTCTGCTTGCCACGTTGCTGTCTCGGAGCTTTATGGTTGGCGGCAGGTCACTGAGGGCAGCCCCAGAGTTAATTAAAGACTGTAAAACAATCTGTCTGCCATTTCTCTAGTGATGTATGTTCACCTCGAGCAAAGAATCTGCTGAGCATGTGCACTCTGTATGGCGAGCGTGCACCCATCATTACCTCCCGTGTTTGTGTAGAGTGGACTTCATATGAAGCCCATAGCAAGATATTTGTACAGCAACGCCATTATGATTCTTATTATTACAAAATGTGTGCAAGATTTTCACAAGGTTTCTGGGGCAATTCAGGAGCTGCACATCCACGGCAAGACACGGCAAAGGGGAGGATGTGAGGATAAAGTGATCATGGTACCTAATCATACCACGACCTTATCAGCAGGCAGAGGATCCATAAATGCAGCGTGACGGGTGCACATGACACACCGTTTATTCTGATAAACATTAAGAGGTAATACACACAAACAGTAGCTCGACAACATGGCCGGCAATTTCTCAGCAGGCGATCCAATGGGAGGCAAATGTGACATTGATTTATGTGTGATGGATGTTATTAGCACAGTGAGATAGGCTGTCCTGACAGCAATGGCAGTGTTGGATCTTGTGCTTTCGACTACAGGAATTAAGAAATGTATAAAACAGGATTGCTATTTCGCTGTACTAGTGTTTAATTGAGGGGACATTTCTCCATGTCTGTAATTGCATTTGGGAGATGCTCTTATATTTATTTTAGATTTTTATCCAGCTGAGCAGATAAGGAAGCAGCTTGGTGGCGGTGCTGGGAATTAAACCCGCAATCTTTCAATCAGCAGTCCAACATCTTATCCACTGAGCTACCAATAACCGGTTTTGGCACCTACATATCAAACCTTAAGTCCCTTGCCCACCAGCGCACTTTGCTATACCATCATTTGGATTGTTTTAATTATAATTTTGTTTAATAAAATATTTTATTTAGGCAATTTATTCCTTGTTTTGTTGTTTTCCATTCAAGCACCTGACACCGAATTGCCAATTAACAGCAATTCGAAAGTGAAAGTAAAATACGCACAGGCATTTATAAAATAATTAAAAGCAAAGAAACGAAGGAAACTCCAATGAACACAAACCCCCGCCGTGACTACAGTGTCAATTAACCGGTGGGAAAATTCCCTCACTATAACTACCCTACTGCCTATAATAACCTCAATTATCTTATTTTGGTTAAATACTTTAGTCTCGTGGTTTAAACTCGAGATACAGCTCCTTAGATTTAGGATGTGTGTTATGTTACCAAATGTGTTAGATGCTGTATAATCTTTTATGTGTATTCACCGTATATGTGTATTTTATTGTTATTTAATTTTTCTTTTCTTAGTACAAGGAAACATTATTTATGTCAAAGATGCCATTTCAACCTCTTCTTTCAATAGTCAAATAGTATTCATCACCCCCCCCATGCAACAACTCCAAGCACAATCTATCCCATCCAGAAAATTCATTTTAAACCAGTTCAAATCATGATTTTATCATTATGTGGTCATTTGCATTCTTCTGTATAACTGCAGTCTTTTTTTTATTCTAGGGTTGTTTTTATTTCTGCATTTTTTGATAGCATCTTTTGTTTGAAAAACACTGCCTGCCCGGCCAACTTCTTGGACACATGCTTGGCTTAATCATACACATTTGTACACGTGAGGGGAAGGAAAGCATATGCTCAAACTTACTTACTTAATTTAGTCACTCAGCATTTTCAGAGGTGTTAATATTTCTGCCGCCCAAAAGAATATTGCTAGCATATGTTGGTGGATGAGACATTCTCTGTGTGAGCCAAGCAAAAAAAAAAACAAAAAAAAAACAGCAAAGCACAGGTCCAGTCTACTACTTTATATTTATTAACGTCACCTCAATTTGATTACAGATCAAAGGGACCCATTTGATCTCTTGAGCGATTTTAAATCCAGTTGGTTTCTGCTGGTTCACAGGTACATTAAAATAGGACAGATGAGTAAAACAGGTACGGTGTAAAAAAAAAAAAAAAAAAAAAACAGGCTGTTAAGTATCTAATGGAATCTGACCACAAACATGTCTTAACTTGAGTCCCCCCTGAGCACTGCCCAAAAAGAACACATCCAGCATCCTCTTATTCTCTGTGTCAACACTCTGGAACACATTGAGCCAAATTCGAGGGCTTCTGTCCCTGCTGGCCACTTGGCTAGCAGCCAGAGAGCCTTTCTGTTACTGGGTTAAAAGACAAATGGCCCCTTAATGCCAACGGCCATGTGAGGTGACCCAGGCAACCACTACGAGCCCTACATCAAATCCCTGACAACAAGGAGCTTTCAGAGGGTCCTTATATCGGAAAAGTGGTGCAAGAGAGAGAGAGAGAGAGAGAGAGACAGAGTTCCCTTCTCTCTGGGCAAAAAACCCATGAATTAGAAAGGAATACATTTTCAGAGAAGGAGAAACCAATCTGTGGAAAGATCTCCTTAAATGAAAAGAAAACAACACAACCACAGACCTGGTACAAGGGTTTAAAGCACAATCCATTTCTTATGCCCTGATTTAACAGTGATACAGCACAGCAGATTAGCCCACAGATTAGCACCTAGACCCAACTATTTACCCGAAAGGCTCCAGGGAGAAATCAAAGCCCAGTTTTTTTGTGCAAATAAAAAGCTTACATTTTTCTTTTTTAATATGACTATGTGAGGGCCCAAAAAATGCTGCACCACATCCAATCCTCCAGCGTTTCACAGAGATGAAATCTCTGGCTTTAATACGGATCAATGCAAATGCCCTACCATATGTCCCCATGCTTTCCGAAAGCTGGGGCAAGGTTCAACCCTCTACCTTCCAAGAAATTCCACTCCTAAAAACCGTAGGCTTGTGCCCCTGTCAGGCAAAACACACAAAATGATTTAATTCTACCATCAAAACAACAATGACAACACACAAATCAGTAAATAATCTATGCGTTTGTCAGTTTCGGTTAAAACTTGCATTAATGGAGACATTCTAATTCACTGCAGATTCACTGACCGGCAGCGTAATGCAACACCGTCAGACTGCTAAAGTTGGAAACTATTCAAATGCTGAGAATTAAAGGTCTTCAGTTCACACATCAGACAAACAGATCAAACCCACCCTGAGAGAGAGGATAGAATTCATTTGTCTGGTGGGGCTCAGTCTGCCAGTTCTTCTCTATATAAATACATAAACACAGGAATGTTTACAGAACGGGGGGTTTGTTTCCTGGTGTTTTTGAAAAAAGTGACTGGCGTGTTGTCCATCATGCAGCATTAGAAAATACACACATATATAAATATATTTATTCACATTGATTTGCATATAGTTGTTAAGCAGATGCTAACAAACCAAACATCTACCTGTTTAAATAGCTGACAGCAACATTGGGACTCTTGACCTCAGACAAAAACAAGAGCAGGAGAGCTACAGGATATAATCATAATGAGAGAGCTACGAATAATATATCACTACAAAAAAAAGGGCAAAAGTGTTATAAATATCAAAGTCGATGTAGCAAATAACTTACAACATCCCATAAATAACCTTACCAACACTCCCCTCACTGTTGCCACAAAGTTGGACGCACAGAGTTTGTCTAAGGGTGCCATCTGAACTCACCAAACAAGTGGACCGAATGCACTAAAAAGATCGCTTGCAAACAAACTCTGGTTTGATTGCTTAAAAACAACACAAACCAAATATATCCAATCAGACCAAAAACAGGATGTGATGTCACAAGGTTACATCAGCATTTTTTGATTTCAAAAGAACAGAATGCTCAAGCATACCTGGTTCGGCTTATCCAAGGACCTTTGTTGCCGATTAGTAGGACACTGTCGGAAAAGCCGTCTTATTGAGAGGGAATCCTGGTGCTTTCCAATCAAATATATCTCCCAGCTGTCTCTAAAAGGGCGAAAGACAGGGGGGGTACACCTTGGACAGGTCGCCAGTCCATCACAGGGCCACACACACAAACCTACTCCTATGGGCAATTTAGAATCACAGATCAATCTAACATACATGTTTTTGGACTGTGGGAGGAGGAAACCCACGCAACCATGCCTGGAAATCGAACCCAAGACCTTCTGTGAACATATTCAGTAACATATTTCACTCTTTTCCCTTCTTCCTTCCTTCTATTAATCTCTCTCCCTCTCTTTCTCATACCCCCTCTTTCTTTCTATCCCACCCTGCTTTTCTTTTCCTTCCTTTGTTCTTCCTCCCTTCTACTATTTTCCTCTACCCAGGCCTCTTTTTCACTCCCCATCCATCTCTTCCCTTCCTCACTTCTTCTGCTTCTCTTTTTTCCTCCCTCCTTCTCTTTCCTTCCTTTCCTCCCTCCCTCCCTCCCTCCCGCCTTCCTGTCTGTACCTACAGACATACAGACTCTGAAGTAAAAAGTATAGTTAAAGTTACAAAAGTTGCTGTAAATACGAAAAACGACAACAAAGTGTGTAAATGAAAAGCGTAAGCCAAACACACAGACATAGACACACACACACACACACACACACACATACACACATACACACATACACACATACACACACAAGTGCAACATATGCGTGTATGGTGTCCACACAACACAAGACAGCCTGAGATCGCTGCTTGCTAATTTGTTGTCTCTCAAACAGCTGTCCTTACATGTCCGGGGTGTCCCAGTGGAGTGTGTCACATGTGAGGGGAAACAACTGGCACCTCCAACTGTCCAAATTCCAGAAATCCACTACGCCGTCTGTGCATCAACCAAAGCCTTTAGAGACGGAGCGTTAAACGCTATAGCACAGACTTAGAACAACAGCAATGATTAATGATAAAGTATTACTAAATTTGGAGGGACAATGTTCCATTTTTTGAGGGCCATTAAAACAGACACTCCAAAATGAAGGAGTAAGACTAAGACTAAACCTGGAATAGAAGGTTCAAAAAACCGCCGACTGTATTGGTCAGGTGTTCCAGTTTCTTTTGTCCAGGCAGTGTTTCTAAAGTTAAAAACTTGTCTATTTCTATTACTTTGAGCACTTGGGAAAATTTCTATGTCATGGGGTCATAAAGATTAGAACCTCTAACTGGAAACCATTGGACGACTGTTAGCTTTGATACTTAGCAATCCTGCTATGTGGATATCATATAAAAGCTTTAAAAAAGCTTTAAAAGCTGGTAGATTTACTCAGGACCATTTCTTTTTTTAAAGGACCAAACTAAAAACACACCACTCAGACACACACACACACACACACACACACACACATGTGGGTCTTTGTTATGACAGTCAGGTATTCTGTTTGTAGGAGCCTCCATTATCGGAATAGCAGAGCAATTGAATTGGTACAAGCAAACCGCATCCATCCTAACCTAGTTTCAGAGATATCATCGATGTTAGCTGCACGTCTCCCGCTGGGAATTCATGGAAAAAGACAAATTGCAGGCCTGGAGGGGTGTAAAGTGTGAGTCAGTAATCTGTGTGTTTGTGTGTGTGTGTGTTTGTGTTACGCAGGTGCTGATATTAAATTTTCATAAGACAATAACTGCTTAACCTACAAACAGTTTACGATATTGCACTAAACATACATGTTCACAGAGAAATGGGATTATACTGAATAATGTATGTCGGTTCGTTCTAGCCCAGTCCCTCAGGAGGCCATCGGCGTAAATAAAACAACAGTTACGCCTTTAATGTTGTATTTAAAAACCAAAAGACTCGATTGCAAATTCCACATACCTTTCATATTGTGTTGCATAGCGAACCATGAAACCCTTTATTTTTTAACCATTCCCTTTTTCCTGATTTATTGTTATTGCTATTTGAGCCTCCATATGCCAAGAGTTACAACCCTAAGACAACATTCACAGCACTGTGAATAAAAAAAGAACAAATTCTACGTCTTATGCAGTATGCTGTCCCACGGAACATAACATGACATGCAGCAAACGACAACAAATTAATGAGCAGTCGAGGATTAGGATAAAAATAGGGGCAAATTTTTAATAATAGCATGTTGTGGAGCAGTGGCCGCTACTTCATTACGAAGGTGTGTGTGGATGCGGAGCCGGAGCCGGCAGTTACGCATCAGTGCGGAAATTGCCAAAGGAAAATGACATAGGAGCTCAAACTGATACACACCTGACCTGTATTGGATTTAATACCACATATGGAAGTGGCACATAGCAGAAGTGGATAGATCAGATTCCATGCAGCTTGTGCTGTTCACACTGTTAAGAGGAAAAACAGATCCGAGTCACATGTGGGCAAAAAAAAAAATCGGATGCGAGCGTAGCCTGATAGCTGGAAAGACACAGTGACACTAAAGAACTGTTGTCTGAACATCTAATGCATATAGAACAGAACACTGGACATTCTTTTAGGATAACTCACTCCGATTGGTTGACCTCTACAGGACATAAGTAAAACAAACTGTGACTTATTAAGTTACAGGTCAATCAAATGCTTTCTTGGCCAAATACAGGGACCAGGGGACCAGACCCTCTGCTGGTAGTCTGGACGGCTGGCTTAGCGAGACTAGGGGCAGTTTAACTTCACCAAACCTCATATTGTGGTTAAATTATTGGAGGGAACATGAAAGAAACCAAAGCTCAAGCATGACTTTTTGAGCCAAGACATACATACAGGTGTCTTTTATACAGGTAACGAGCTGAGATTATTAGCAATCCTTTTAAAAGTGTCCCTTTAAGAGTGTATAAAGGACACCCGGGGGCTAAAAGAAATTACTAATTGATAGTCGGTTAAACATTTCAATCACAGTGAAGCAGGAATTTAGACGTCATCACGTACACACAACGTGGATGTGAAAGACAGCATGAGGACAGAGAGAGCTGCATTTCTCTCGGGTCTCTCCTAGGTTCTCTTATTAGCATCTGCAAACTGCAAAGCCAGTCACATGCAAAAAAAAATGGACAGCTGGAAGCTAAACAAAGGGTTTAAGACAATAGAGTTAGTGTTGTAAACAGATTAGGCAGAAGCAACATGCACAGATTTTAAATAGGGTCATGACCTCTGACCTTACATGACCTTATCATTAATTGGACCTGTTTCTTAACGATTGTCTCCTAGGCACCTTGCGGTCAGCTAAAAAGCACAGGGCACAACAATATACCAGAAAGTTCAGAGGTCAAAGTTAAGGTATGTGTTTTTAATGTTAAAATATGCACCAAAATAGCTCAATTTAGATTCAGAAAATTCTTCTGTTTCAGCAAATGTTCTAAAAGTTTTTAAAAAGTTAAAGTTAGGGTATCTCACAATTCGGTGTCAGACAATTTTCACCTTCGACCTGTATGTCAAGTTTGCACGTTCTATTTTATGACTCTACGTGTTCTCCATGTACTCAAATTGACAAATTGACTCCTGCCAGGTTGAAAGACGTGTTGTAGTTTGATTGACATCTCTTGAACGCGTGTCCCCCGAGTCCCATGGAATAGGCTCTAGGCTCCTTTTGACCTTGTGTAGGAAGTCATGTAGGGAAAAAACTTCTGTTTATTTAATAATTATATATGAATGACCAAATCATTTATTTATGTTGTTTTGTCATACAAGTCATTTTTCCCCCCCAAGTGGAAAAAAATATTATTTAATGGACCTCATTTTCTAATTTCAGCACCATGGACACCTCTCTTTACTGCTCTACGGTCACAATCTCTGTAAACTCAAGTTAAAACACACACACACACACACACACACTGTGTGCTTCAATCTCTCTACCTCTCTCTCGCTTCCTTCTCTCGCTTCCTTCTCTCTCTTACTCTCACTCTCTCTCTCTCTCTTACTCTCTCTCTCTCTCTCTTACTCTCTCTTTCTCTTCCTCTCTGTCCGGAGCAGATGGATTGTACTCTCCCTGTGACCGCTGAGCGATGATGATGTGTCAGCCAATCAGAAACGAGCAGAGTGGATTCATATAGGTTAGCTGATACAGTGCCTTGGCAACAGCA
>VCAZ01000013.1:3324005-3504005 GCA_005784505.1 Bagarius yarrelli
GGGTGCAAGTGCGTAGGGTGTCCCAATTCTCTGGAGAGCTTCTCCACTCAGCTAACACACTTTCTGTAAGTGCGGGTCAAAACGGACTTCGCTTAAGGGTATAAAACGGAAAAGCTGGACGATGACGCGATGATGACATAGCAGGATCTGTTACGCAGATGGGGAATGTGCCTTAAACTCCCCTAACTTTTTCTACATTTTTCCCTTGCTTTCCCATGTTCTCCCTTGTGGTTGTGCGAGTTTACTCCAGGTTCTTCGGTTTCCTTCCACAGTCCAAAAACATGTATGTTAGATTGGATGGTGATTCTGAATCACCCATGGGAGTGAGTGTGAGTTTGTGTGGTTGTTTGTCTGTATGTGTTCCGGCGACGGACTGGTGCCTTGTCCAGGTTGTACCCCTGCCTTTCACCCAATGACAGGAACAGAGAAATGGAGAAAGTTACCAAACTCTTTCATAGACATTTTCATTTTTTATGCTTTCAGATAAAAGAATAATGTTACTGAGCGAAACGGTGTGGAGGTGCCGTGATTTTGCCTGGAGTCTGGAGCAGTTTTTTTAGAATGTCGGAGCGTTGTGGTTTTCCATCAAGAGCCCATAATCCGACTACATAGAGCATGAATGAAATCATCTGTTGCTAAATAGTTAAACACCACTGACAAAACACAATAAAATATCTTTTTTTCGATAAATCCCATCTACCTGTAATAAAATCTTTACAGTGACGTGTTAATAAAGCGCACATTTTTTCTTGAAGCGAACAGAGAGCGAGGAGGAAAAGAACAGCAGGGAAAGGAAAATCTGGATTGAAGGGATTATAAAATGCTTGAAATTTTAGCTGCTCCACTCCAATCACACACTCTGATACCTGTTTAGAAAAAAAAACATAATTTATTGTAATAATATTATTTGCAATAATTTCTGTTCCTCTGAAGGTGTCTGTTATAGTTCTATAATCGAGACTCTGAGTAGAACTTGTTTTTCCTAAACTAGACAAATCTTTAATACCCTAATATTAATATTATCTTTAATAACCAGTTGCCAATAACTTTTGGTAAATTGTTTAAATAAAGATTTACAAGTAATAGTTTACTATTTTATGTAAATATTTTATATGGTATTTTATATACTGCCACTGTGAGCAATAAGACATTTTCTAATGGAATAATAGGAGCAAGACACCTGCAGAAAAGAACAATTTTATGGGACATGTTCATTTTTAAGTACTGTAAATAGACACACACACATGCACACACAACTGAACGAATGCACAAAAAGACACTACTATATATCATGAAAACTGGACCCCGAAAAGATTCTTTTAAGGCATTTATTCATGAAATACACACTTTAAAATTTTTCAACAAACGCGTCCATAAAATTGTAAGAAACTCCAGCCTAGATTTAAATTCAGACTCCTGTAAGTGTAGCCATGGAAACCATCCTTATTACACATGTGCAATAAATAAACATAATACAGTTAACGAGGACACAAAAAGAAACACGGCACCGCAGTTTAAGTGCCAAAGTTTAACCCACAAAAACAAGTAAGTAAATTTGATGAGAATGAAATATTAGTGTGATGGAAGCCTCACAGGCACCCGTAGAATGTGTGTGAGATGACGACTGAAAGGAAACGTTTAGTGACCTGAGCACCTGACGAAAAAAAAAAAAAAGCAACAGAGTTTCTAGAGCTAAAACCAGGAACCATCTGAGAGATGTATATTGCACATTTTATTCTCCTCATAAACACAACGAAGAATCCGAGCAACAATGAGAAGCTCTCGCGGTCCAAACAGATCAGATTAGAAAAGGAGTAATGCAGCCGAAGAGCAATAACACACACACACACACACACACACACACATTTTTTCAATGGAATTATAGGAGCAAGACTACATGCAGAAATGACAGAACTTGACAGTTTTATGGGACATGTTCATTTTTAAGCCCTGTAAGTAGACACACACACACACACACACAAATAACTAAATACACAAAAGCACCCCAGATCTCATAACGCATCCAAAAAAAAAAAAAAAACAGGCTACTGCAAAAAGTCAACTTTTTACAGTATTAATAAATACAATTGAATAAAGTTTGGACAGTATTTATGGCTCATAAGAAGGTGCCACTGTCAAGGTTGGTCCTGAAAAAGATTCATCATTAATACAATTAGAAAAAAAATACAAGGTTTTTAAAGAATCCCAGGTTTTAAAAGGTGTCGAGGTCTGTGCCCTGTTAAGACTGATGGATGCAGCAATGCAGTGTAAAACACCTGGCAACCTGCGATCACCGTCCGATCATTAGCACCTTTCAATCAGAGTAACCATAATAAAATGCTCCGAAAGTGGTCATAGCAAGAGGGGTGCTGGTGAAGGGATTTACAATGCCTCTATATGCAGAATTATCCATCTATTTCCCATCTGGTAGTTCGCTCCATTGTTTGAAAATACACACACGGGTTAATAGATTAATCTGATGTTAAGCATAAAAAATGTACAATAAAACGTTCTGACTGAATCGGGATGTGACACAAATTCTAGTATAATCACAAGTGAGGGAAGTGTCTAAACAAAAAAAAAAACACACACACCAGCTGTAAGAGACAGAAAGATGGTACTGATGGCACTGCCCAGGTCTCTAAACAGAGCCGGTGGTGAGTGGTGGTTTTCAAATTCACTGCAGGTGTGAGATTTTTTTCTTTCGACATACAATTTAAAACAATTCTTGTGGCTGTACTTTACCAGTTACAAGTTTCGGTATTTTAGTTAAACAAAAAGTCCGAAAAAGTGAAGTGGAGCTGTTTTTTAGTACAGTATGGGGAAAGATAGAGAAGTAATAATACAGTATAGTTTGATTTTACTAACACACACACACACAAAAAAAAAGAAACGAGTTGGTATTGTTTAGTCCAACACACACCCACACACACAGCCGAGAGAAATGACCTTGTACAAAATTTAAGAGCACCAGACACAAAAAAAAACAATCCGCTGCTCGTCCACACCAAAGCATATGCGTACGTTTTCTCAACGGTTCTGGAACAACGTGTATAAAACATTAGCACCATGTATCAGCTTAAAAAAAAAAAAAAAGAAGAAGAAGAATAATGCATGTGCTTGTTCTGTTTCATATGATTCATGGTAAATTTCTGGCCTGGTTTTATCATTTCTTCCAGTAATTAATACAATGAATTGTTGCAAAAATAAGGCGGCTGTAAATTAAGTCCAAAGACCTAAAAAAGAAAATAAAAAAATACTCATAAGCAGAACCTGTGTTTTACAACAGTAAAGCATAGCATTTCTTCATTACATACTGAAATAATTCACATTATGACATCAATAAAAGTAAGCACATCCAGAGTAAAAGGATAAAACACATTAGAAGCAGGAGATCTGATGCACGGCTGTAGTCTTTGAACACAAAGGACAGGGTGTAGTAACTTTAAGAACCAAATAAAATAAGATTTGGTCAAGCTGGTTTTGGCATTTTACCCGTGTGAAAGTAGACACAGAATGAACAGATAGAAGACCTCATATTTACCACCTCATTCCCTGTCTAGCTTTGAAGGAGACATTTGCCTAAAAATGAGTTCTCAAATCTCAATATCAAAATTTGATTGTTCTCCTTTTCTTCACTGAGTAACTGAGAGGAAATCGGTACTGATGGTACTGATAGAGAGCCCTTCAGACCTTGCTTCCAAGAACTATTTTAGGAAAGTCTGAAATATTATAAATATACGTCTTAAAAGAGGGCTTCGGGTTAAAACAATGCAAATTTGAGCAAAACACGAATAGCGACAAATGACAAACTAAAATTAATAAATCCTTTTTTTTTTCCTTTCTGATCTCTCTATTTTGCCTTCCACACAGCTTGCCATACTGAATAAACATGAAGTCTGTAGGGTGTTTTTAAACCTTTGGCACTAAATGTAGCAGAACACAAAGTATAACTGGACAGATAGATCATAGACTCATATGGGTTACATTCATTCAATAGAGGAATGGCATTCTAAAGCTTCTGTGAAAAACTAAATGCTCAAATCCGCTTCTGCTAAACAGATAATAAAGCCTATGGATTGCATATATGGTTCTAGGACTGGGTGTGATGTGGGGAAACCTCAGGGACGGATGCTGAGACTACGTATTCTGTGCTGCATCATGTCCATGTTCAGACACAATCCCTAGAGAAGTCTATGGCGTAGTGTATTTAACACACACCAAACAGTAAATGTTTGCTTCTGAAAAGAAGCTGCCGTAGCTTTCTTTTTTTCCAAATGCAGGCAGTTTGTGATATTTTGCATGACTAATATGCCTTTAAGTTAATGATCCATCATTAGACAACATTAATGACTCTGCAATGGTATTAAAGCACTTTGTCGTTTCAAAACCTCTTTCCAATGTATATCACTGCCATTATGGTCACACAGACACTAAAACACCCTCTTTAATTACACAAAAGGAAACAGGTTTGTGTATTTACTGAGATAAGCTACACTTCCTCTGATAGGAGGACACATTCTGATAAGGAATCTCACTATGCAAATAGTCTTTATGCTCCTAAAAATTCACACAACTGATGGTTTAAAAGAATGTTTGAGGGGGAAGAAAAAGCAATCAACACCGATTTTGCACCTTAAATGTAATCAAACATATTGGGTGTTTAGAATCGAAGCAAAAAAAAATATATAAAACCTTAGCTTGCCTTGCATAAATATTTACCCCCTTAACCTATTTTACATATTATAGCATATTACAAACCGGAACCGAAATGGTTATGACTGATATTGAACTAAAACAGACAGTAATATTAACCATAAAGCAGAAAAAAATTATAATAGATATATAATAGAAGCTTGCGGTATTGGTGCTCTGTTTGATGTTGGGGACATGAACACCGAAAGATACTTTACATTTACATTTCTGCCATTTGGCTGACCCCCTTATCCTTTTATTTTTTGTGTGT
This sequence comes from Bagarius yarrelli, assembly GCA_005784505.1. Taxonomy (NCBI): domain Eukaryota; kingdom Metazoa; phylum Chordata; class Actinopteri; order Siluriformes; family Sisoridae; genus Bagarius; species Bagarius yarrelli. The sequence continues at coordinate 3,328,972 of VCAZ01000013.1, forward strand.
TTTACATCTGGGGTTTGCTCAGGGGCTCAACAGTGGTAAATTGGTGGTGCTGGAAATCAAACCCAAATATTCCAATTAGCAGTCCCAAACGTTAACCACTGAGTTACTACTTCGCCATTGATACGTTTTTAGAACCATGGTGTTCATAGTATTATGGTTTGTTCTTTAACAATCTCGGGTTGTTTCAAGAAAAAGGTTTATTTAATATCCAACCAGCTCACAGCTTATAATTTCTAATAGCCCTGGAACTAATGTCAGAAATATAAAAAGTGGTAGCTTAGGGACCACTAATTGGAAGATTGGGGTTCAATTTCTGGCACCACCAACCTGCCACTGCTGGGCCCTTGAATAAAGCCCTTAACCCTCGACTGCTCAGTTATATAAAAGAGATGAATGTAAGTCGCTCTGGATAAGGGGTGTCTACCAAATGCTGCGAATGTAAATATTTACTGTATAAAATTTCTGCTTTGATATTTTTCTAATATTTGCAGAAAATCTTTCTTGAAATTACGCTTAACTTTTCCTGATGATTATTTTGATGGCTGTTTTGTGTGGATTGTTCAAATAAAAGACAGAAATCCTAACAAACTATTTTATTTCCAGGTAGTTACACTATAAAATGTAGGAAGGTTCAGGTGGGGTGAATATTTATGCAAAGCGCTGTATCTCATGTGTTCAGGTGGAAAACTGGTGTGATTTCCACCCCCCCCCCCCAAATCATTCCTTTAAAATCCACGTTCGGAACAGTCTATCAGTCAATCTCTGGTTTACACTCACACACTTGCTCGTTCTTACATTTCATCTATCAGCTTTTTTTATCTCTTTTGTAACAATTTCTATGTACAATACTTGTAAATTGAACATAAATTACTACACAAAATTTGTCTATTCACAATTCCATGTTCGGTGACACAATAATAAAAAAAACAAAACAAAAACAAAACTAATGCTCTGAGACAATTTACAACTCAAACATAGAAAGGAACAATGTCTTTTTGTCTTATAGTTGTATTTTCTGTGCTCCCGAGACTGATGAGACCTGAACGAGTAAAGTGGGCAGTGAAGACGTTTCTCCGCACTGAGCAGTGTATTGGGACCCTCCACACTCAGAAGTGCACACGCTGAGGAGCAGTGTGTGTGTGTGTGTGTGTGTGTGTGAGTCTCGGTCACCGTATAAAAAACTTCACCCCCTTGGTTTGTTGTTGGTGTGTAAACAGAGCACCGGTTAGCGTCTTGGGTCTGTGTCTCTTTTCTGTACAAAAGTATAAATATATGCTTTCTCTTGTTTTTGTTTTTGTTTTTTTCACATATCGAGGACGTAGAAGCCTGCAGCTGTTTGGCTTGGCTGAATCACCAGAGTAGCATTAGGTGAGTTGGTATTGGTTGTTTGCTGGCTCGTGTCGTGTGGGAATCAGGGGACTTGTGTGTGTTTGGTGTGTGGAATTGATAGTCTCTGCATAAATAGTGTGCTGCACACAGTCCTGGGCAAAACTACAGCAACTACAGCAAATCCATTTTAGGTCTGTAATGCAGGAGAAGGGGTGATTTCTGAAAAAAAAAAGAGAGGTGTGAGTAAAGTGAGTGGAAGGTCAATAGAGGCAGCATGTGATGGCATTCTTCAGCTCTTCTGAAGCCACTCTTTAAAGGTTATACCTCTAATTACAGTTACAATGTAAGAAAGGGGAATATTTGCCCAGTGTGGTTGTTTACTGTGTGCTTAGTGCCAATGGATTGCATGAGGAATGTATATTTTATATTCAAATAAGAAGATTATTCTGAAAAACCCCATCATATGATTAAATGTTTTTGTTTTTCACAGGAAATTATTACAGGTTGCAGCAGGTTTTTTTTTCCAGTGAGACACGTCCTAAAGTTAAATTTTCCTTATACAGCAGGTTAATTTCCTCTGTTTGAGCTGAATTTCAATATCAATTGTACTAAATGGTTTAACTAGAAAACTACTGATCTTTCCTATATTTAATCTGACTTTACTTGTACTTTCATATTACATTTAGGTTTAACTACTATCCTGGGTATTAATACTGATTCTGGGTATTAGACTGAATCCGGGTATTAGGAAATACAGATTCTGGGTATGATACTGATCCTGGGTATTCCGATACAGATTTGGGTGGTATAGATTCGGGTATTAGGGTATTAGAACATACAGATTTTGGGTATTAGATCCGATACAGATTTGGGTATTAATACAGATTTGGGTATTAGATACCGATACAGATTCGGGGAATTAGACCGATATTGATTCTGGGTATTGACTGAAACTGATATTGTCCGATAAATTAACTATGATGGAAGACTTGATATTGGGGAGGCAAATCTGAGTATGAGTATACGTTGAGAAGTTCTAAATACACTTCTAAGATATGTTCAAATCCATCTACTACTCCACTGACGACTTCATATGAAAATTCGAAATCGTATTTTAAAATGAAAGGAATGTCCACACTACCGTATATAATAATGTGCTAGTTACTATAGAAACAATAAAGTTTTTCGAAACTGAAACAATAAAGTTTTTTCATTACATTGAGATAGAGCCGCCACTACTCTCAGAGGAGCTGCTGTAGAGAATTAAGCCTGGCCAATCAGATTCGAGAACTTAATAGTGCTAGCAGATGAGTGACAATACACTAATTTTTTTCACTTTACCTCAAGTTTTATAAAAAATTGTTTACCTTGAATCTCCATCTCGTCACCACCACGAATTTGAGTGTATGGTCCTTGCCTAAAATTTCTTCGTTGCATAAAATGTCCAGCTGCAGAACAGAACACACACAAAAGCCGCCCATTAAGCAAAGCAGATTACCAACAAGCCTCTAGGGCCATGACTGCAGCAGATTACTAACAAGCCTTGTGCTGGTTCATATTACACAAGTAAATAAGTCACAAATCTAACCTGAAATCACTATGAGGAATGACTGCATTATTATTGGATTAAAACACACTTTATAAGCACATGTAAGTTCCATAATGTAAAAAAAATGCCAGATGTGCTAACATGTGCTGTGATAAAATTACCACGGTACAAAAAGACTGAATAAATGAATGTGAAATTAGGAAAGTGTTGGACTGCTGACCAGAAGATTATAGGCTCAATCCCCATGGCACCAAGCTGCTACTGCTGGGCCTCTGAGCAAGGGGCCTCGATAACTCCCTACTGAATAAAAATCAGACGAGGATGTCTGTCAAATGCCTGAAATGTAAATTTGGGGAAAGTGGTAGCTTAGTGGTTAAGGTGTTGGATTGCTGACCAGAAGATCATGAGTTTAATCCTTAGCACCACCAAGCTGCTACTGCTGGGTCCTCTGAGCATGGCCCCTAACAGTCAAATGCTTAGTTCGATAAGAAAATTAGATAAATGTAAGTCACTCTGGATAGGAGCATCTGCCAAATTCTGTAAATGTAATTTAATTTTAAGCCTTCATAGTATTTGTATCTGGTGTTTAAAAAGACGCTTCCATATTTATGCGCAAACATGGGAACGCGCTGGAGACAAAAACACCCATTCCATTGCAGTGCATCAACTGTGGAACTGAGGCAGTCCTCAGTGTGTAGTTATAAGAGTGTATGACCCAGGCCGGAAAAACATAGAAGTGAGGTATAACCACAGCCCCCCCTGCTGGTAAAACGGGTATCCAGTAAGATGCCCCGCTTTAGACATGACTATCAAGCTATCGTTTTGCTCGGTTGAACAGCTGCAAAAAAAACCCCAACAATTATGAAATCCCAAAAAGACTCAGAGGCTCTTTTCACATTTGTTATATTAACTTTCTTTAATTCTTTGTGTGGTAGGAAAATTGTAGCACCAGCTTGTGCTATTCTGGGCGTCCATTATGATTGCCAGCACCAGTGACTACATGCTCAGTAGAGAACAAAAGGCATCTGACAGCTATATTGTGGCAGGCGAGGCTCAGACGGAGCCGGTGGCAGAAACCCACCCACAGACTTTCAACGAGCAAACCGGGTGAAGAGAGATAATGATTAGCAGCGTTCCGAAAGTGGGAATTAAAATCATTCCGTAAATCTCCTGACAGGCAGCGCAATGCTGGATGGAAAGAAAATGATATTACGAGATCTTCTGTTGTGCTGAAAACACGGTGGAAATGCTTAAAGAGGAAGCGTGGCAGCGTGAACGCGCTGTGATATGCTGCACTGTGACTCAATAAAAGGGAGTGACAGAACAGGGAGACGCACCCCAAGAGACATAATGAATCGGTGCCACTGTAGCAATAAACTAATTCAGCTCTAACCTAAAAACCCTGCATTGCAGAGCAGGTTGTTGCTAATAGTTAAATAAACTGTTGCTAATACAACTAAAATATCCCAGTTACAGACTTACGGCAGGGTTTGCAAAATTTCTGGCAGCCCTACAAGCAGCCACTCTTTTAATGTAGAGAGAAAAAACAGCAATTAAAACTTTAAAAAACATGAAAGTAAAAATAAATAAATTAAGATCACAAATACAATGATTTGGTTCTAACTAAGCTGAGATGACAGCAATTTTCACCACTATGCATGAATCTCTATCAAATGTTTAAACTTTAGGCTGCATAAGGTTTCACTCGTCCCTTGAAGAGAGTAAAGACTGACACGACGATGTTAGAGGGATTAGTGCATGATAGATCTGGAGAAATATCTTGTAAAATCAGTGCTGCCGCTCCCTATTCACAGTCTCCGTCTGAAATTGCATACTTCCATACCACAAAGTAGGCAAAACTGAGTAGTAAGACAAGAAGCATGCCGGATCCTCAGTATGTGAAATAGAGTACAGGAAAAGTTCCTGGATGACCTGCTGTTCCCAACCGGATTTTGATGTATGCATACGATACAGAAGAGACGACCAGTCATATGCGAAAGTGGCAACGTGACACTTTTCAAGTGCTTTAAGTGACTAAGTGCTTAAAAAATTGTTTCTTGTTGTTAAATTGTATTTTAAGTTAAAATCACCACTGCTGTGGTGTTGTACATAAGTCAGTATCAAAAAGGCGGATGTAGTACCTCTGAATTTCATTCATACTAGCTGCAACCGTACCATGAGAACATACTTGTTTAACGGTCGGGAAGTACGTACTTACTGAAATGTAGTACCCATGTAAGTAGTAGCGATTTCAGATGGGGTCAGACTTTGAATGATTGCGAATTAAAAGTGAAAGAAAAACACAAGCATGCCTTTAAATGCGATTTTTAATACCCCACATATTTATAGTGGCTTTTCATTGCCTGAAAATTACAGGCTAAATAAATAACCACCAATATATGTTCTTTCACTCCCTATAAGATAGCCTGACAGGGCAGGAATATATTTTGGTAGCCCGATAGGAAGATAATAGCCCACTTGGGCTACCGATTTTACCAAGGCCTGTACGGAGTATGTTTAATGAAGATAATATTTTAAGTAGGGATGCACTGATTTAAGGAATCATAGATTAGTAAAAATCCACACCACACTGATGGCATGTTATAATCTTTTTGCACTGACCTCATTAAAAGATGTCAAGTTGAGCTTCTTGGCGATAAATTTTTTAAGATGAAGAACAGTAGCCTGGGCCGAGCAACGGATCCATTTCCGCTTGAGTCCACGAAGCTTACTGCTGTTACACTCCAGACAGATGCTCACCTGAGAGAGAAAAGGAGTCAGAGAGAAAGAAAGAGAGAGAGAAACAGCGAGAAATTATTAAAAGTCTAACAGTGGTTGCAATTGCATGCGGTTGTTTTTTTTATCACTTTATCCTTGCAGCACTGGGCAGGCAGACACCCTGTACTATAGGGATACACTCGCGGTAGAAAGACGGTTTCTGTGTATGCACACGTGTTGACAACTAGGGTTATTTGAAGTTTAAATTCACATCTAGTGAGGCAGGAATAAAAACAAGCTATAAAAAAGCCCCACGCTAGAGGTCGACCGATTTATCGGTTTTGGGACTGGTAGATTTTTCCTGGCTCAACCAGTTAACGACATAAATTCCCACCAATAGTTTTTTTGTTTGTTTGTTTTTTTAGCTGAGAAGGAACCGTTGTCATTGTCACATATACATAAGAGAACAGTGATTTTTATTCTTCACATATCCGTGCTATGGGTTAGGTGCTAGGTGTAGATCACAGAATCAGCTAGGCTTCTATCAGTCCTGGAAAAAAGAGGGTGTCAAGGTGTAACAGCTTGGCAGTGCTAAGGCTTGAACTGGCAACCTTCAGATCCTCAACCGCTGAGCTCGGAATCAAATAAAGTTCACTGCACCCATGTGATAAAGTTCAAGGCCCTCGAATAAAGGGGGAAAATTGAGGGAAGAAAGGTCCCATACAGCAGCAGTGAGTTCCTGTGACCAATAAGATGTCAGGTGGCACACACAGAACACTGGCATTGTTCTATCCCATTTGAAAGGAAGCAACTTCTCAAACACGGCCACATAAAACACCAGATGCCATGGGAACTCAGTCATTGTTCCTAGGCAGGCTAAAGCTACAGCGTGTGTGTGTGGCTGCATTTGTGTGGGCGTGTGTGAGTGATGGCCCAGATTTAAGCCCAGCTCAATTTTGGCACAGGGTCTCCAACAGCCAACATTAATGAAGAAGGATGGAGCTTCTGTGTCTAAGAAGCCCCATGGACACAGAGGAAAAACACACACAAAAACACACTGACTGCGTTTATGGATGCTAAACACACCTCCATCTGAAACACAAACCGTGTGAGAGAAGAGATTTAATTCCTAGTGAAAATCAGACCAGAGTCAAGCAGCAGGGACGCGTGCCTTTCACTGCAACACACATTGAACATATATAAGCGCATGTGTGTGTCATTACTGGCTCATTATCACATAGGCGGGCCAGTTATAATCGAACCCGAAATAGTGACACAAACGAGAAATGCAGTTCGAGTTCTAGATAATTACACCTCCAGATGAAGCGTGAGAGAGACTTCCATACACACATCCAAGTGCAGAATTTAAAAAAAACAAAGCTTCCAGGGCACCTTTGATACTTTGGGCTGTGATAATTACCAAAATCTAATGCAGAGGACGTGTGTACAGTTTTTAGCAAACCTTTGCTTACAGAAGAAGCATACACAGCTCAAAGATAAAGATTCATCCACGACCCCCCCCCCCCGACATTTACTACCTGTAAAAATACACAATATAGTTTCACCTCTATCTCTTTGCTGTTTAGTAAAAGTTTACATGAGAAAGAAAATGCAAACTGATGAGAATTGAAGGTAAAAAATGGCTCATATCTCATATTCAGGATAAAATTTGGCAAAAATCCTTTATTTGCTGGTCCATCACACTCATGAAACACATAAAACCAAAGAAATGCTAAACCAGTAAAACCTAAAGAAAGTGGTGTAAGACCAGTGTTTAAAGCATGTACCAAACCTAAAGAAATGCCTTTTAGCCCTTTTTCTTTAACCCTTACCTTAGCAACCCTTAGCTTTTGAATGATTTTTTGAACTTCTAACATGTATTTCTGTAACAAATACTAATTGCTATTTGGTTTATATATTTTAGAAACTGCCTCAGAGACACATAATGTGTGTATTGCTAATTAATTAACAGTCAAACTCAATCTGGTAACTCAAACTCTCTGCCCGAAGTTCTGCAGCAGTTAATAACACACTCCATTCGTAATGTCATGACTGTTACTATCAATTTGCATTAATTTATATACAAATGGTCGCTTTTTTTTATTAATTTATTTTTATTTATTTTTTAAACCGGTCTACATTTTAAAATTCTCTTAACTGGTTATCAGGAAATTACAGTCCAACCCAGATATCGAAATCGCTAAAATTGAATATCATAGCAACACTTTTATTATTTAACTCTTAGTATATAGGGGCGGGGAAGCTTTAGGTTCTTTCCGATCTGATTCCAAAATCGATTCTTAAATCTACACTTGTTTCTAATTCTTCTGCTGTGTAAATACATCATTACATTTTATTCAGAACTGGAGTTTCTATGCTCTTTGTTTATAGTTGGAATTTCTGTATGACAATATCATCTATCTTAAAAAAAACATGATTTGGTTTTATAAATATTCTTTTATTAACAAAGTTGTGTTCAGGATAAAGAAGCTCTGAATGAAAATTATAACAATTATGAAGAACAATAACGTGTTATCCACAACGGAAAACAGCACAATGTAACACAGTGATTTAAGCACCTGCAACAGTGTATGAAACCCTGTGTTTACAACGGAAACAGCCCAAATCCACAACGGAAAACAGGCCACAAATCCTGGGCAATAAAACCGACACAGACCGAGTAATACACTTTACCTTCTAGAATTCCAGTTGGAAGCTTTCCTACTTGCTCGAAAGTCGTTTTAACTGGTAGTCGGTGCAGCCGGAATACAAGTCCGTTTTTCCAGCTCCGAGTGGTTTCTTTATGTTAGTCGTGTCCGTTTTTCCAGCTTCCCATCATCGCTTACTTGCGTTTGTTGCTCGCATTAGTGCCCATTTGTGTATCTTATTACTTGCGTGATTAATTCCGTTTGTTTTCTCGTAGAATCTGTTCGGAACTTTTGAGAATCGATTCAGAAAGGTTAAAGAAAGAATCGCGATGCATTGATGAATCTATTTTTTTCCCCACCACTACTTAGCATACCATTTTTTTTGCTGTTCCAGGCCGCCACTTCTTCCATGCTGCCAGATCTCAGATCTTTTTAATTTCACAGAGGGGATCTCATCAGCCCCCAAATGAGATTCCCCTCACACATTGGGAGTACCAGCAGTTTTATATTTCTACTTCAAGCACTGTATAAAACTGAAGTATGTTTTTAAATATTTTGATGATCGTAGCACAAAACGTGCTACAAAAGCAAATATGTTTATAAACACTTTAAACTTTAACACAATATAAACGTTCAATGCACGGATACGCATATAAAAAGACTAATTTTCCTCCACAGCACCATCTTCATAAGGCCAAATGCCACAAACACACACACACTCCCAAATCCACAAAGATGGATGTGCTTTTCCACCACTCTCCATCATCCAAATGCTCCATCCTGCTACCTTTGGCCGAAGCGCACACTCCACTAGCCAACTGAAAAACGAAAACCAAACTCACACACACACACACACACACACACACACACACACACACACCCCAGCCACATGGTAAACAATTCTGAAATCTACCTCAAACTGTTAAATTCAACTATTTTTTGTTGATAACAGCATTTTCTTTTGCATGGCTGACTAGAAACGGCATGCGGTATCCATGGGCATCCATCCAAGGAAAAGTTGCACAAGTAAGCACATGGCTTAACAAGAATCCCGCTCTGTATTCTATACACCAAAGGTGTGAGGGCATCTCAGACACTGCCCTTCGAGGGACTCTATAAGAGTCTGAAAATGACACTCACACTCCCAATCTCCACGTCCTGCATTATTAAGCAGTGTGACAGCCTGAAAAGGGGATAGGGAGGAATAACAAACAGCTTCCTGACAGCGTCACTCTAGTACACCAGCTCCGGATCACAAGTCCAGTTTAAATAAAGCTGCAAAATGCTAAAGGAAAGCAAAGAAAACATTTTTTTTTGTCCTTTAAAGTGATGTGCGCAGATATGAGTGCGACAGAAATGATGACAACAGTAATGCCTCAGTGGCCTGTAAAGGAGAAAAATGAGTTTAGAAAAGGCCTGCTGTGACATGAAATCTCCCACCTATCCTAGAGAATAACTCAGTCTGTCTCACAGGCATGCATCATGAAGAGGACCTACTGCGTCACACTGTGGGACAGAGTAACAAGAGAAGGAGAGAGAGAAAGAAAGAGAGAAACAGAGCAAGATTGAGGAGAAAGATAGCAAAAGAGAGAGAGGGGGTCCTCAGAATAATGTACTTTGATCAAACACCTCATTTACCATCACATTAAAGATGAAGCATCTCACAGGCATGATTTTTTTTGAAGTTGGCCTACTGCATTACTGCAGGACAAAGACAGAGAAAAAGACAGAGAGCAGGAGAAAGAGAGAGAGAGAGAGACAGAGCAAGATTGAGAAGAAAGAGAAAGAGAGACGTAAACCGAGCAAGATTGAGAAGAGAGAAAGGGGAGAAAGAAAGGGAGAAACAGGGCAGGAGGGAGAAGAGAGGAATACAGAGCGAATGAGAAAGAAGAAAAAAGAGTGAGAAAAGGAGAGACAGAAGAAAAACAGAGCTAGAGAGAGAAGAAAAAACAGAAAGTGACAGAGTGAGAGAAAGAGAAAGAACAGAAGAAAAAAAGAGAGAGTAAGAGAATAGAATCGCTAGAATAATGCAATCACATTAACTAACGGTGATGATGTCATTTCCTATGTTATGCATTTCCAATTCTGGTGTTAACACCAAACAGAAAGAACAATAGCTACAATGCTAAAGCTTTACACTCTGATTTGTGGTGCCAAAGCATCTGATGCAGTGGGCACTCCTCTTCGACAAGACTGAATGTTCTCAAACATCACTGAAGGCTCCTGGGCTTGAAGGTCTATCAGAAGCTAAAAGTTTCAGGCTGCTTGGTTATATCCAAACTATGTTTACAAATTTTAAAAAGTAGAGCTGTGTAAAAAGTTCAGTGAAGCTTCATTTAACATAACGTAACCAATCAGAAGCAAGCATGGTATGAAAAAGTATGTTGTGTTGTTTGTGGGTTGTTTTTATGTATCCTGATATGTATCTCATCGTGCCAATACACAGCCCTACTAAAGAGTATGATGCTGTATTTCTGTCTTCATCCTTACTAACTCGTCTATCCTGAGGTATGGCTGGGGTTATAGATCATAAGAAGCGCCTCGGATAGGATTAGTGCTAACCTTTCACAGAGCAGGTTACACACACATTAGTCTTGGATAGCCAGACTGTCAGACTGACGGCAGAGGGTCTGGGAAGCTTGTCCACCCAAGAGAAGTTATGACTGACAGGCAGAGTAACCGATGATGTATTGCTTGTGTCTCGTCATGTTTTGGAATGTGGAACTGTCCCCACAATAACAGACCGTTGCCACCTATGTAAACACAACAGCTTACTTCTTTGATCAGACACTTTTTGGTTGTTTCCAGGTGGACGGTTAAACAACGCGACACAAGCGTCTGCCAGAAATCCTGTACACTTTAACCAATCAGAGGACGACTTTTGGGGAAAAAAAGCTGTATGCTTAAGAAGTTTAGCCTGCTACCCAAAAGCATGATACTGAAGACTACAAACACACCTACACACACACACACACACAGACACCAATCTACCAACAATTCCAGCTAGCAGCAAATCCACATCGATATGGAGTATTACACAATCTACGGTTGTTTTCTCTTTGCAAAAAGAGGACAATGTGTTCAGCCAATCAGTGGGGTGCATTATTTCTAGCTCGGCATGTTATTGATGATAACCAAGCAATAAGGATAAACAAACATGGCAAAAATAGAATTATAGTACAGCTCAGTTGTAAATGGAATTAACACTGTGCGTGTGCATGTCCTTACCTGCTCATCACTACGATGATAATCATTATCCTCTTCTGGTTTCTCCTCGCCCTCCTTCGCCGTATCCTCGGATTTTACTTCACCTGTGGTTGTAAGAACAAAATTAGTTTTCTAAATTATTATTGTATTTCACAGTAAATTAAACTGCGCACTGGTTTTTCTGTTCAGTCAGCCATAAACGGAGCTACACACGTCATAAGTTTGGCAGGGGAATAAAAGGCCTTTTTTAAAAGGATCTGATTTTCTATGAAGAGAATGAATGATCTGAAACCTGTGGTGTGAGATTTATTACTTAGACAAGTCAAATAAGAATAGGGGAACGCGTTTAACCTACGGGCTTTTAACACAGTTTTTCCTGATGAACTTGACGGAATTAAAAAGAATAACATTTTTTTAGCAGCATAAATTAAACACCTTTTATATACTGCCCCCTACATTTAGGTGCTGCTCAAGGCTTGTTAATAATCTATAATTCATTCCAACATATTTATGCATTCATTATTTATTGTCTGCTGCCTCAAACTTAGCTGGTGCAGTAGATGTGGTGCATAAACAACTCCAACCCCATAGTTTCTTAATTTCACACTCCACTCCATATTACTTGTGATATATTGTTTATATATTACTTAATATATTCCCAGTCACATTATAACGTGCACAAAACAAACATTATTAAAAACGCATTAATTTACACCGCATTCAATAAGCAAGTGTAAAGCGTTGTGGTATAGTGGGTTGAGGCGCCGGCAACCACATGTGCAAGTTGTTGTGCTTAGGGCGACAAGGGTTCAAATTACAGCTCGGGTCTCCTTCGGTCCCACCATTATCGCCCCATTTCATTTCTATGTCCTATCAATAAAGGCAAAAAATACATTTAAAGGCAAAAGATATCTTTAATTCCTTTTTTTTCACAAATAGTAACTGAGTTAGTAACCGTTAGTTACATCGTTATAGAAGTAACTAAACACCAGGGAAAGTAACTATTGTGACAACTAAATTATTATTATAAAGCACTGTACACTAATCTACACAATTTTAACGTTATGGCGTCATGTGATGGGAGGTGATTCATTCGATTAGAATTGCTCGTCACCGACAAGGAGAGACTCTTCCTTTCTGCCTGGTCATAAATTGCTCAATTCATAAACAGTCTTGTATTTCCACCTCAGTGAGGGACAGGTAGTGTTTCTAATTCCAATTTGGGAAAGATACCTTTAAAGCTGTAGTAGGCCCGAATTTCATTATACTCCTACTATACAGAACACATCTTTTTTAACGAGAACATATCTTAAGTAATATGCCATTTCGGATGGTGCCGTTGTCGTTGGTGTGTGTGTGCTTGCTTGTGTGTGAACACCCGCACTGCTTTCCACCTCCGATTGGCAAATAATAGAAATATCTCTATCTAAGCCAATCATCATCAATTACACACACACAGTGCAGTCATTATCAGTTATGTGTCCTACCTCAGCCCACACACACCAAAAAAATAATGTGGCTAAGATAATCGTAACAATCGGATAATAGTAACAGCGTTATAACAGGAAAACATAAAATGTATATTTTTTTAATCAGTTGGTAACACTGCTCATTGCTGATAGACAGCTGGACTAAAATCATTACAAAAAAACTAAATGAAAAGCTTTATAACAGCTAGGATAGGAACATGCATGATTTTAACATACATTGTTGTTAATAACAAATACTGTTCTTTATTAAGCAAATAACATTACACCAGCAGCACATATGCCGTCTAACCGAATTTGAATGTGCTTTCAGATGAAGAATATAAGTACTAAAAAATATATACAGCAGCAATTTTCCTTCACGGATTCTAAGTGGAATTGAAAGGCCCGTCATAGAGGTCATGAGTTCAAATCCCAAAAATGCCTCGTTCATATGTCAGGAGACCGAAAGAGCAAAACTGGCTTTGCTATCTGAGTGGGAGAAATGTCATGGTTCTCGTCGGACTGTTAAACAGAGCGGCACTAACCAATCATGGGCATCTGTGAGCTCAAGAGAGCAGAACAACACGGCTTGCCAGGTAATTTTAATACAAGCAGCAGCAGCAGTTTGAAAGAAGATGTAGTGAGAAAACACGGTCCTGGTTGCCGGCTGTAGTACGTTACGGAAGAGTTAGCTAAGGGAAAGCAATTGATCGATGAACACATTGAGTGGAAAAAAGCGTAAAAAAAAAAAAAAAAAAAAAGATTGTGTATTTTCTCATTTTGAAACTTAGGTCTACTTTATTTCTACTTTCATTTTAATTCCATATAAAGTTTATATGCAGATAAATTTACCTTATTCTCCTGTGAGATGAGTAGGTGATATGAAATTAGTGATGGGAATCTCTTTTTTTCTTACTATTTGACTGTTAAAGCACCATTATCAGTAAAAACCCACTATTAACTAACTCCCAAGATCTTTTAATAATAAAACAAATGGAAGCGATTTGGTGAGTCAACAACAAAGTTACAAAGAATCAACAGGAAATAAAACATTTGCCTGTAGCAGCATGCAATTTCTTTAGTTCAGTCATTCTGGATTTATTATCAGTAACTAAGACTTCAGACGTCAGAAATCATATCCTATTTAAGTATGAACTAGATTTAGGTCAGTTTACACTTCCTGAACATTAATAAAGTACATTCTATATAGTATGGATACGGGTAGTATGAATGAAATCCGGCTGTACTACATCCGCTATTTTAATATTGACACATGACAGAAAGTTAGATAATGATGTTTTACTTGAATAATGTTAAATAAGTGCAATTTAAATACAATCAACAATACAATTTACAGCTTTATGCTACTTGCGCATACGACAAATCGCCTGTCATTCGCATAGGATAGTATCCATGCAGGATGGGGTTTTAAGTTAGTACTTGAAAAAATTATATATATATATATATATATATATATGGTTTCTCAAAGTCAGTAGTATTAGTATTAGTATGTAATTTTGGTTGGAGCCTAAATATTTTTCCAGTCATCTGCCATTCTTCTGCCACCATCATACATCTGTTTCGTGCAAGCCACAGACTGAGCACTACACTTCCACGCCTTTTGCGTTCAGTCAACATAATGTTATTAATTAACAGTCAGACATAGAAAATCGATCTAGTCTGCATCACGATGCATAGAAGAATCAAATTTCCCCCCATCCCTATGTGAAATAGGGGTTTTACAGCTGTCAAAGTAGGGACTATCTATTAGATGAGAGGGATAGATAGACTAATTTCACTTTCAGAACTTCTCTTATGGCTTCTTTAATAAGCACTGTGAGGGGATTAAAGGAAAGACAACATTCTCTTTCAGGGATTAGGTTAGCAACTGAGTGCAATGTCCTTCAACTGATTAAGGAATAAAATTTATCACAGGGTAATAATTATTCACCTGCACTCCTATTCACTCCTACATAAATCGATGTAAATTTACCGTGAAGGAGTATGACTGACAGTATTAAAGCATCCAATAAGTGGCACTGCCTTTTTACTTTCATCGACAGTGTTCTTGCTTTAGGGAAACAAAGCAAAAAGCTTTTCAATGCCCCACTTTCCTATCTTACATCAGTCTCAGTTTTAGAGAGAGCAGGAGCACAAGCTGATGACGCAGTGCAGCATTTAAATGAACTACTTTTTGCAAGGCGTGCGCCTGCCAAACGTTCTGTGACACTCAGAAATGAAAGACCAATTCCACATCCATTTGAGTCCTAATTACAAAAAGTTGGGCTTGCGCATTAGGCCAGCGATTAAGGCTGGAGGTTTGGCTGGCCACTGTGTAGTCATCCACAAAGCCATTAGCACATACTAGTGACAGTTAGTGACAGAAAACATGGCGTGGGTGTGTGGTGATGGAAATGGCAGATGCCACAGACGTCCCTGTATAAAGGTGGGCGATAATAACGCTAATGATCTGTACCGACGCTTTTAGTACCGCACTGACGTTTCTAGCGGAGAGAGTGCGGGTAGAACTTACCGTTACGCTGCAGGTCAAGGTGGGCCTTCATGTTGCACAGTTCTCCTTTGATGTCTCCGGGTACCTCCATACCCAGTTTCTGATAGAAATCTCTCTGTTTTTTCAACTCCGCTGCACAAACAAAAACATGTACAGAGTGAATTTATTAATGAGCCTCTTGGTAATTCAATAGCAACACGTGTATGTGTCCTTTAAAGATGATGCCATGAGTGAGAACAAGAAATAAATAAATGAAAACTACCAACCTTCTTGAAGACCTGGCACCAGCTTATAAACAATGTCTTGCATTGTTCGGTCATGGCTGAGGAGGAGAGGGTAAAAGGAGAATGTGATTTAGATGACAACAGGAATTATTCAAGCAGAAATGTATGTATGCATCTGTTGCTTGAGTTGACTAAGTAATTAGTATTTTTTTTCCAAAAAATTATCTACATTGGTAGCTTATTGCTTTTTACATTTACGTTTCTGGCATTTGGAGGAGGCTTACATTTTATCTCATTTTTTTTTTTTATACAGTTGAGCATTTAGGGTTAAAGAGCTTGGCTCAGAGACACTGCAGTAGCAGTTCGGTAGTGCTGGGAATCAAACCTACGAACCTCTGGTCAGCAATCCAACACCTTAACCAATAAGCTACCAGTTCCCCGTTAAAATTCCAGGTATTTAAGCGGCACCATTAAGCATCTAAACATGATCAACAATTTCCTTCTTCCGTTTGACTGCTCAACAAACAATTGAAACTGGCTGATGTGGAACATCAATCTTTAATGTGTGGTGTATGAAACAAAGGAACACTCGAGTCATATATTTATTAGAAATTTGTCTGATTAAAATTGCCCCATTTTTTAAAACAGTTTAATGGTCAGATAAATGCTTTTATTAGGTAGACGAAGTGAACTAAAGATAATTACACCGGGTAGTTGAATGCGTGCAGTTCGTAAATCCTGTGCTTATATTTTATTGTTCACAAGATAATTAATTAAAGTGATAAATGGGTTTGACTGAAACTAAATAAGAAAATGAAATCATTAAATAAGCAAAAAAAAAGCAGGTGCTTGTAGTACTGAATTCTAAATGTTTGTTTTATTATATCCTCCCACTTTGTTATTGGATTCAACTTTTGCATGTAAATCATTTAAGAAACAGATTGTCGACAGGATTTACAGACTACTCAGCATGCATGAAACACTTTTAGATCTACTTAAAAATAAATAGGCAGATTTTAGAAGAAACAATTTCATATAAAATTTGGCACAGAATAATACAGAGAATCCATTTATCTTTCTATTGCTTTAGACCAGGCCCAGTGAAACCATAGAAGGGTGGGCAGACAGATATCCCAGGTGGGTATCCCAGGTGGGCAATTTTTGAAGGTGGGGTTGAGAAGCTACTTTGTAAAATTCAACTAATTCAATGATGGAATAGAAAAAATATTGTTTTACTAATATTCTTGCTTGGGCTTGGTAAAGAAGACATTATTAATAATAATTATTATTATCAATATAAGCATAAATGTTATTTTCCAACATTCTGAAATGCTAATGAAAGAATTCAGTCAATATTACAATCTCAAGTAATATTTTAAGGAGAGAAATTGAGTAAACATTAAAAAAAAACATCAGTGAAACTAGGTGATGGATAGGTGGGTGGATGGATGGATGGATGGATGTTTTTACTTTTATATATAGATAGCTATTATTTATTTTTTTTTCAGTTGAGTGAGCCAGAATGGTTTCTGACACAGGAGCTGGGGATGATGGATTTTTTGAAGCAACAGCATCCACATTACGGTCACTGTTGCTGGAGTCACTAACAGGCTTTTTTTAAAGGCACCAAAGATCAGTGCATTGCTTTTGGAAGAAAATATTTCCACACTTTATGAATTGTGTGACTGTCTGTATCAGTTTCTCCGTAATCATTTACAGCTCGGCAAGCCGCCAACACCTCGCCAGTGTAGACTGCGCCGTTACTTACAGCCAATCATAAATGGGAAACTGTTTGGTTTTGCGTTGTAACTGGTCGGGGCTTTTTACAACTCTTCTTTAAACTTCTCAACCCAGAGCCTGCTTTCATCAGACTGCTTTTATCAAATCATAAATCGTGCAAAAGAAAATAAAAACATTACCAAATTTTGATTGGGTGGGCAATGCATAGGTCTAAGGTCAGACTTTCTACGACAAGGGCTAACATAGACCCCACATGTGAAAGATGTAGACAGGCTTCCACCACTCTGTTGCACATGTTTTGGACATGCCCAAGACTTCACATGTTCTGGCTTAATCTTTTCGAGACTTGGTCTAATGTATGTGGAAAGGTAGTAGAGCCGTCCCCCATTTATTACAATGTTTGGTGTGGCCTCGGAAAACACCCCTTATAATAAAAGAGAAAAAAAATGTGTTGGCCTTTGGTTCTCTTCTAGCTCAGAGACTGATACTGTTTAAGTGGAGAGACTCTATTCCACCAACACACAGCTATTGGATAAGGGAAGTCATGTCCCATCTCAAGTTGAAAAAAAAATATACACACAATCAAAGGATCTGCTGGGATATTCTATAGTAACTGGTAGCCTTTCTTAGATATTGTTAAGGAAATGGAAGCGGACAACATGGCAACAGAAAGTAAAGTAGAAGAAAGAAAAATAGAAAGAAAGGAGAACTAGTGTTATGCAAATTTAACTCATGCTATTTATTTTTTTTTATGGATATTTGATAATGTGTAATGTCTGTTTTTTATGGATGGGGGTTTAATGTCTGGATTTCTGTTTTGTATGATGTAAAAATAAAAATGAGCATGTGCTTTGCGGATGTCTTTCGTCAAATCAGCTGCCACAATCAATTAATAATCAGAATAAACCAATTAACATCATACATGTTTATAATGTACAATGTAAATACATGTCGTTTCTAATTTGCTAAATTACATTGTTTTAAAGATAATTTCTATAATACTGGTTATTATTTAAGGCATCACTGCTTACGAATAACTTTATCAGTGAAATAGTAACATTGTGTGTGATGACAGAGAAGCTTTCTTAGCCTATTCCCGTCGTCATTGCAGCCGTTGCTTCTCTGGAGACACGGGTGCTGAGCCTGTGATGACGGAACCTGATCCTAAAGTGTTCCTCAGAGAGACTGTTACCATGACTTAAAGCCTTAGAGCTTGGAGTCTCTCAGGCCTGCCGTAAAATCAACCACAACAATCTGGCCGCCTATTTTACTACATGTTCCTCTGACGTTGTTTTCAGATCGGAAAGTATCTGCTCTTACATCAGCTGTGAGTCAGCAGGCACAAGCGCCAAAGCCAGGGTCTGTTAGTCCATACGAGATAAACAACGCACTGGTGTGTATATCATCCCAGAACAGACATGACAAAAGATTTCGCAGCATTATGACTGTAGCGTAAATGAATCATGTTTCCTCACCAGCCAGCTTTGTTAACCGCTTCATGTGGGCAGTACTGAGTCATGAGGACTTTTTTATTTTTAGTGTGAATTCTTTTTTATGCAAAAAAAACCCCTACATTTTGCACATTTAATATATACAAAACACACATACTGTCGTTTTTATATTATTTAGATTTTTCTCTATATATTTAGTGGTCGTTCTGTTTTCTTTACACTTATTAAATGACATTTCTATGGGACATGTTGTACACAAAATGCAAACTCATACCAAGAGCAGGGTACAGCTACAAGCTCAGCATTCCTTGGTGGCCCCCTGCTGGGCAGTAACAGGATCTACACCATGTACGATGGATAAAGAAAGTCTAAAGTTTTTGTCCTCTTTTAGAAAGCTGGAATCATATAGGAACATGACAATGACCAAAAGCACATATTAAAATACTGCTGCCAATCTGCCACTTTGGGGTCCTTTAGCAAGACTCATAACCCTTCCTGCTCTAGTGGTGCTGTATCATACCTGACCCTGCACTCTGACCCTAACTGTGCTGTAGGAGTATTACTCTTCATGGCATCAGAAAAAGAAATGTCCTGAAATGGTCATCGAAAACCTATTAAATGACCTAAAAAGGGCCAGATTGTCCAGATGTGTAAAATTAAACTACTTATTTACAAAGATTTAATGCTGTAATGAAAAAAGGTGCTTCAACAGAATGTTAATTGGCAGGGATGTCTGTTAAAATGTATGCAATCAATATGTGGTGCGTTTGTTTTTTTTAACGGTAAAATATTCTTAATGATTACGTTTTTTTCTCCGAATTGCTGTTTGTTGGGATATGGCATTAGAGAAATACCAACCCTGACATGCTGTTATTTCCGTCTTCATATTTTCAAAAGCTATCCAGTGTCTTTTTCATGTCTGTGCATGTTAGTTTGTGTACACTGGGTCAAGCCTGGCTAATGCAGCACGCTGGGGAAAAACAAGCCCAAATAACAAGCACTGTCATGTCCCACAGCAGACACACAGCGGCTTAGGGATCCAAAGGGTTCTGGCATTAAAAGGGATGATCTGTAAATATATACAGATGTTTGTGTGTTTTGTTTTAATAGCAAGCATAAACACAAAGATTTGTCTGTCAGGGATCAGGTGGAGAACACACACAGAAAATTTCACTCAATTCTAAATAGACAGGAAGGACACTTTGATCTGAAATGGAGCACAGCGTAGAAACAAACATCAAAATGTCTACACGCTGCCGAGCCTTTTTCAGGTTACAGGTCTGGACCTGCAGTGTGTTTGGACAGCATAGTGAATATTTAATGTCTTTAATATTTAATATCCTGCAAAATGGAACAAAATGCCAAGTAGTGTATTACAGGCATCAATAGTGGCTTCTATGATCTTTATTAATGATCCTGAACTGGAGGTTTGGTGGCTAATGTTTAATCCGACCAAATCTGGACATGAGATACGAGAGCACTATTTTTATTATGGCCATTAATTTATTTTGTTCTGTTCAAAACATAAAAAAAAAAACTTTTTTTTAATCGTTAATAACATCCTGCATATTTGCAACACACGTCGCATGTCTACCTGAGCAATGCATGGCCGCTTTTAGACTGCAATTAGCAAGTTCTTTTTGCTTCACTTACATGAATTTTGCGAAACACATTACGCAAAATGTTACAAAACACAACAATTAACATACAATTCGAAGATAAGTCAAGTCCGACCAGATTTATAGCTAGTGGTAGAAACTTTTGGTCATCACACATGGATGATCATCATCTTGCCTGTCATGTTTCATCATCTTGCCTGTCTAGCTAAGTGTTGTAAGTCATGTCATAAGAAGAGGCTTACAATTGACTGTTTTAAAGAAAATCGAAATCTTTCACGTGTCTTTTATTAAAAAGTTGGGTTTTTTTTTTTAAGTTTGTGCCAAAGCAGGTCAGGCTGCAGCCCTCAAGATGATAAAGCGTACAGCAGCTAGCAGCTACCCACCAACTTTAACCCTCACCTGTCTGACCATAATGGTGCAGTGGAAGGCAACAACAGTAGAAATAAATTGTTTTGGATGCGCTGACACTGCTACCGGTATCAGTATCAGGCCTCAGTTTATCAGTTATCAGTTTTACTTGTAAAACGTACAAGCTGAACTTCTTTAAAATTGCTGATTATTATAAGAGATTGACCAGTTCATCATTTTCACTGATATGTTTCCTAATTTTCATCCTTTTTTTCCAAACTATTGGATATCACTTTTATAATATCAGATCCACGGATATCCACAGCGCCTTCTTGTGGTCATTTTGAGAATGACATGCAAGAGCGTTATAATGGCACTGCATCATAAAGAGAAACAGAGGAGTGACTCAAAGGGGACTTTCAACATTATAAACAGTAAAACATTGTTTTACTCAAACTGGGAGTAATAATACACCTTTTGTCCAAATTAATTTAATTTCACTGTACTTGTAAAAACACAAATATCGAAGAACCAGCGTTGCAGCAAACTCTTGCACGATGAGAAATAATGGCAAAAGATTGACAGAGAGCCATACAAATAATCCCACATCCCAAAAAGAGTATAGGTATCGGTACAGGTATAGGTAATAGGGAAAAATATTGGTACTCGCACTCTGGCTTTAAAAAAAAAGGTATCGGTGCATCCCTATAAATTATAAAACAAAATGACACTTATACTGCCTACGCAACCATTTATCAATGTTGCGTCTAAAGATACCACCAATTGTTTTTACTGCAACATGTACAATCATAATGCTGCAGGAGTTTTCAGGGCAAAAAATGAGGCTAGGAGGACTAAACACACTCCTACCTTTAACACACACTTTAACGCACATCACTTTCACTAGCTTAAGAAAGTGCTGAGAGCACCAAGGATGAACAGAACAGCTGAGAACATGAATACCTACCATGCTGTAACCGGCTGTAAACTGTGACATCATTCCGTGTGTGTGTGTGTGTGTGTGTGTGTGTGTGTGTGTGTGTGTGTGTGTGTGTGTGTTGATCGAGTCTGGTTGCTGCAGTACACACTCACCCGATATACTGCAGTGGGTGGCTCTGGTGAATGACAATCCTACATGTAGGGCATGTGTTGTTCTCCTCCAGATATTTCACTAAACAGCTTCTGCAGACTACACACACACACACACACACACACACACACAATGTTGTTAGATGACACATACTAACATCCAGCATTCAAGTAAACATATGTAAGGAAGACAAAGCAGTGAGCTGCCGCTTTATATGATGCGTTTGTGAAGCTTAAAAAAAAAACATTTTTGGGGTTATTTTTTCTCTCATCCTTCCACAATTAAAGTCAGGCTGTGCTGTTTATATTTATAAGTGGCACAAGGGCCCCCTCTGCTGTTTATTAGTGCTATAAAACCCACTTACAGTGTCCTCAGAAATTTCTCCAACAGTTCTCTGTGGACTTTTCATGTCTGTTTTAACGTCTCAGACGCAACAACAGTTTTATTGGTACTCTTGGTAGACACCAAGCCCATACTATACTTTGCGCAGTCATTTTCAGCACTGTCCGTTAAATGTTAGTGCCATGGAAGGGTGTGTGTGTTGCAGTGTTTAGTCTCTCTTGGAATTTTCAGCAGAATTTCTAAAGAATTTCAATGCATGTTGCAATATTTTAAGTGATTGCGCTACATCAGGACATCAGGGAAAGCCTTTGCACTTGCCTTTGCGTTTCCTGCAGTAAATTTTAAAGAGACGTAAGCGTTTGCACGTGTCTGCGTTGTTTTTTAAATAAGAAATAAAAAATGTGTACCAGGCATGTTTTCTGTACTGCAATATGCTGATTTGATCAAAATTTGCAAAAAAAAAAATAATTATATAATAATTAATTAATTAAATTTTTTAAATTAAAAAAAGGTGAGTGGGGGGGGGGGGAATGCACAGTTGCAACTTGCATGAACTGCATGAAAAATTGCACAGCTTTAGAGAAAAGTAAAATGGCCTAATTGCAATTTGAAAGAAAATGAAGCTTAAAGATAATTGGGATAAAATTCCAAAGTCTGAATAGTGATGACATCACGACATCCCAGCCAGATTATGTGTGTTTACACTTGTGTGTAAAGTGTGCCTAGTAGCAGATTGACTGTTAAGGGGTAAATACAAGTGGGTGTACCTTAAAAAAAAAACAGACAGTATATTTGACGATAGAAAGTAAATAAATAAGTATAAGATTCGCAGGCAAAATGTAAATCTGATGCAGTCACCGTATTAAATCACAAATACTGAAGTGTACGTGTGTGTATTTACATGTGTGTAAGCACTCCGTGACAGTGGTGGCGTCGATAAGGTAACCCTCACACAGGCGACATGTAATGTGGGCGTTTATGTCCCACAGTTTGATCTTCCTTGTGAGCATCTCGGGATTCTGAGAATACACACATTAAAGAGAGGGAAAAATTAAACAAACCCGTTAGTTCCTCATTCGTTAGGGAAGATACAAAGCAAATGTCCTGCACCGCTTTTTATCTTTCAGTATTGTCTTCTTTGGAACAGACGGATGTAAGAAACACAGAAATATTTATTTTCATTCACCAAACTGACCTGCTGTCATTCAACTGAAAAGTAAAGTGTAGTTTTCTGCATTCACATAGGACGGCTTTACTGACCGGTTTCCATTTTTGTTAGCCTAAAATATTTTACAACCGGACCTATTTTAAGGGCAACAGTAAGTAACAAGTTTATAAGTAAGTTATAACCAAGTAAAATAAATGAAATGGATAAAATGTCAGCTTTCACAGTAATTTAAAAAAAGACACAGAGTCAGACAAACATCTCAGATCAGAAATGCTCACGGAAAATATATTAACCGTTTATAAATGTTTGCAGCGTTTCAGAGACGCTCTTGCTCAGAGTGACTTACTTTTATTTTATTAATACACCTGGGCAATTGGGGGCCTTGCCCAGGGGCCCAGCAGTGATGCTGGGAATCGAACCCACCTGTTGGTTCGTCGGCCAAAGATGAGCACTTGAGGGTTAACATAGTGGTAGCTTAGTGGTCCTGGGAACTAACCTCAAAACTTCCTGACCAGCACACTTACACCTTAACTACTGAGCTACCACTTGCCCCTTTGTTTTACAAAATAAGCTAATACCAGGTATTGATTCACTTTTACTACTTATTAAACTTGGACAGTTTCTGATGCTAAACAGAATAAACCAGGACAGACATGACAGTGACATTGTTTAAGCTCGGGTTATATACTGTGTAAATACACACACTGCACTCGGACTCACTTCAGTAAAAGACCCCGTATACAAGATTAACTGCCACGAATATTGAACAAATATATACAATTAAAATAATAATAATAATAAATACAATCATTGCATTACTTTTATAAATCAATTAACCTCCTTATATTCTTATCTTGTTTACTTATATAGATTTCTTTTATTTTTGTTTCTTTATGGTTTTTGTTACTTTTTGTTATTGCTTAATTGGGGCTGGGGGGGGCGGAGGTTACGTTAGTACACCTAGCACTTTTTTTTCCCGGGGTTTGCAGGATCTGCTTTATTAGTACTAACAGCACTAGCAATAATGTAAAAGTAATGATTTTATACAGCCAAAACTTGCTAGCACGACTTTTTTCACACTTTAATAAATTTTTCTTTCTCTAATAAGAGATTTTTTTGTACTTTATAATAAAAAAATAATGCCTTCATTATGCAATTACTTAACTACAATTCCAACATTTTGCAGATTTCTTTATTTAGAGCGACTTACATTTCTTTAACGAGCAGTTAAGGGTTAAGGGCCTTGTTCGTATGGCAGTCACAGAGGCAGTAAGCACTCATTATGATTGCAAAACAGAACAGATCTATTCTCTTTTTTTCCCTTCCTAAAAAAACGTTTCTGACCAAGTAGACCTGAAGAACACATCCTGTAAACATGGTTGTGTGTGTTGGTATAAGCTTACCCCTAATGCTGCCATGAATCTACTGCAGACAGAGAGGCAGCCAGGCCGGCATTAGCTGTGCATCATAGACCCCCTGCTTACACACCTACAGCAGAAACACACAGAAGAGCATTAAAGCAAAATCCTCCTGGGTAATGGATTGTATGTAGGATGATGCAAAGAGAATAATACATCAGATTATTGTAAGAATAATGTCTCAGGTCAAGCATGACACCAATTAAGGTTGTGTGTCCAGCTTGAGTCTGTATTATTTTAATAAACAGCATTTGTACCGTTATTTTCAGATCAATAAACAATTAGACGGGTTCCTTAAACAATGTACAACTTTTATTCTACTCACACACATTCTCTGGGTATAAACACTACAAAGCCACTGGGGCATGCAAGAACATACAGTGATTTATAAAAAACGCTCAAGATACATACACGCACATAAGGGAACTCAAACACACACACACACACACACAGGCAGGACGCTCTCAGTTTGGCTTTCAACAGCATATCTTAGAGTCCAGACCAAGAGAGTAAAGCCGTCACCATTAGTGTTTCCATCTGCTCACTGAACTGTGAAATGACTTCCCTCAGGTTACAGAGTCGAGCGCAATGTGATCAGGGAAGTGTTACTAAACTGATGCCGTACATCCAGAGGACTTTCTCCTTTAACAACGCAACAACAACAAAAAAGAGCTACGAAAGTAGACGAGACGAAAGTTGACCCAAAAGAGATTTTTATTTCAGGTATTCAGATCACAGCAGTGCGAGAACAAACCTTGTTAATAACTGCAGTAAAACTGTACGATGCTTTAAATTATAAACAGCTGATTTTTCTTACTTTTTTTTATATTTGTTGAATAGTTTATTCGAAATCAAAATGGACGTGATGATCTTTTCCCCCCACAAACACACGTTTTACAATTCTTCCTTAATATAGCTATTCATTATAAAGCAGAATTGGTCATTATATATACAATTTAATGAGAAGACTCTAAATCTGCACAGCATGTATAAAAACCGCATGTAAAACACGATTAATGTTCTAGTATGCAGAACTCAGGATTTAATAGAGCTGGAATTTTAATCGAAAAGTAAGTGAAACCGTATTTTAGATTCTCTAACCCAATGGTTCCCAAACTGGGGGGTCTGAAGTTATAATGTGGGGGGGTTGTGAAGTTAGCAGATTGTACCATACAGGAATGTACCATAATTTGAAAAGAGAAGAACTGTCAAAATATAAACCGGAAATATCTGCTGTGCTGCGCCGCACCGACTGGCAGTGTTCAGCGCGCAGTTTGTGCTCTCCCTCTAGCCGTCGTCTTAATATTCCGCTCTATAAATGAAAGGCGATTACTGCACATGTCATACTTGTGGGGCTTTTTTTGTTCTTTGAGCAGTTGGCAAAGACAGCTGTTAATCAGTTTTTTTTTTAATAAAATCTTTATATTATATATACACTATATAACAACATTCCCTTTAAAAAAATTATAAAGCGAATCTAAACATAACTTTTCAGTAAAAGTTGGGAGGAAAAAAAAATTTAACATTGCTAGACTCAGAACCAGCCGAAGTCATGAGTAAACTAAGCGTCCACTTAGGGCCCCCAAGGTCATCAAGGGGCCCCTAAAAGTACATGAAAGGGTTTTCTTAAAAAAAAAAAAAATTAAAATTACACAAATATATACACAGACCCATAGTTGATTGCGATATAAAATTCTATTTATTTATACATTATGTAGCTACTTTTCAGTATACCACATTAATCATGCCACACTGCAAGATTGCAAAAGGCCATTCTTGTGGGTTTGCTGTTGTTACAACAGCAACTGTAGAAGGGTACAAACATTGGTATGATGTAAGCAAATAAGTAAGTAAATAAAATTATTAATAGATGTGTTAGATTTATAGAATGAGAATAATAAAGAATTGACAATAGTTAGTCATATTAATTGGCAACGAGGGCCCCCAAATAAAATTCTGCTTAGGGCCCCCCCCAATGACTGGGGCAGCTATGGGCTGAACTAGAGCAAATGAGAAAAAAAAAACACAAAAAAAAAAAGTGCACTTCTAGGTGGTATCGCTTTCAAACTCGTTATCTCATCATTAGGAATATTTTTACACCCCTTGGTGTGTGATTTAGCAGCTATAACATTGTGTTTTTCCACAATATTTTTGTAGCTGTATTTTATTAATGCTGCCTTGCTGAAAAATAGATATATTTCAACCTCAATATTGTTCTGTTATTTGTTTTTTAAATAAAATTAAAGCTGAATTCCTGTTTCGCTATAAAACCCATGAGGTGTAGAGTCGGTTTACATTTATTTTAGTATATTTATTTTCAAAATAATGTAGGTTTTGATAGATAAAATTTCCTAAAGGTAAATTATGAAATCAATATTACATCAACTGCATTATCGGTCTAGACACCAGTTCAGTTAAGTGTCTAGAATAATTGGATTTCTTGAGTGTTTAAATACTTCACTTGCCCCAAAGACAAACAGAAATAGCAGGTATGCATGTGCACATTCTAAAGAAACACACAGAAGCTGACCTTCCATGAACCCTAGTCGTGTTCCAGAGGTGAGGATGACCTGTGAAAGGGGCCATGCATGGCTACGCTCTCTTAACTAGCGCTTACCGCTTTGCACACAGACTTTCACCGAATGGACACTCACAAAGGACCCAGTGTTGATTAACAGCACTGCTGGACAAGCAGACACTGGCGCGCACACACACAACACTTTTCCACTGTGGCTGGTGATGGAGCTGGTGCCAGAGTGGCACATGTTTAGAACCAGCTTTCGGCATGGTGCAGAAAGCTCTATGTCACTGTGACCGGAACCTCGACACTCGCTGCTGTTGCCCAGCTTGCGTTTTAATCCTTATATTTTTTTTTAATCGAATGTAAAATTTTATATTGCGGTTGATGCTTCACCTGATAACCTCATAAGTTCCCTTGTTTAAGATCACCACGATCTTGAGACCTGTACGGAACCAGGATATGGGAACTGGCCGGGGGGTTTTTTCCGGGTGGAAAAGTGCAGCCCGGTTCCCAAATAGGTTCCGGCTCCGGCACCAGATTAAATTGAATTAACATGTTTAAAGTTTACATGTTCCTACATAGCACATAATGCTTTATGCGACTGACTGCGCTTAAAAACAGTAAGATTCAGAAATAATAATAGCAGCAAAATAAAACTTATAATGTAAACAGTAAGATCAAGTCGGACTGGTAAAACAGTAAGACACACACATATATATGCAAAAATGAGAGCTCTGGGTTCAGCTGGCCTAACAGAGACAAACTGTTTCCTTTGACATGCCGAGTTAACATGTAAAATAGTAAAGAGCCCATAATAAGCAGTCAGTTTTCCTTAGAATGACAATCCCACATGGTTTAAAGCAAATATAAAGCTTTTAAAGCAGGAAGTCTCAGTGTGGGGACTAAAAACGCTTTAAACTACGGCCCCTCTAACTAACTACATTCACTGCATTATTGTCTATAAACTAATCATAAATCTTAGCATTATTCCGGTTAAACTTTATCATGTCGTTTCATTGCTGGACACTTCTCACATTTCCATATTTATTCATATGACTGATATTTTTATTTTTCATCTTTAAAGTTATTATTTTTATTTATTTGCTTTTATTAAACTGACAGGGCAGATATGGGGAGAAATAGAGGAGGTAGAGAGAGGTGGGACCAGAAAGGACCCGAGCCGGAATAGAACCCGGTTTGTCGAAGCGCAACAGCGCATGTGGGTGCTTTATTTCTCATCTAAACGGCTGTTATAGTTTTTTTTATCCTCTCACAATGTTTTCTGTTTTTATGGTTAACTTTTCATTTCGTCTGTTTCCTAATTTTTTAGTCATAACACGCATTTTCACTGTGCACGTCGTACCATGTAGAGCTGGATGAGTAATCAGAAAAGGTGATCCAAACCACAATTTTTTTTTTTAATCCTTTGTTATTAAAACTTATTATATTATTGCACGTGAAGTCACATGACTCCCCCTGGTCTACTCAGTGGCACTGAAGCAACATGGCAGAGAGCTCAAACATTGAGTCAAGTGAGCAACAGGAGGCGCTTAAACCAAAGAAAAACACACTGAATTAAGGGGTAAAATAAAATAAAATTAAATATATATGTATATATATATATATATATATATATATATAGATATATATAGATATATATAGATATATATATTTATATATATCCTAACCTACATAAAATGTTCAATTATTAGAGGTCTTTAGTACCATGTATGATTTTGTCCATGACAAAAGTTGAATTTATATAATAAATGAATCGTGTAAATAACAGCACATCAACGGACTTATTAATGTTTATCAAATGTATAAATAAAAATGCACTACAGCATGTCTAAGTAGACTGCAAATGACTTTATGTCATGTAATGTTGCTAGAATTAAGTGGTATAAATTTTTGTTTGTAAAACAAAAAAACAAAAAACAAAAAAAAGCACTTAAAGCTTCAATTTTCTAGCATTTAATTCATTCATAAAATTTATCAGCTGGAATGATTAATAAAACTATTAATAGATTAATATTTGCATATTATCACGAATATGTTTATGTCTAGTGTCCGTTTCCATGTTTTTTAAAAGTTCTTCACTGACGTACTTCGAAGGCAAATTAAATCGTAGCATCTATAGCAGACAGCAGCAATAACAGAAAATCAAACACTCTCAGGGGGAAAAAAGGAAAGAAAACAGAGTAATAGACGGCAGAAGACTTTCATCACTTGGATTTCCTCACAGCGCTTGCAGCGATTTCCTAAACCGCCCCCTGGAGCTTCACAGCTGAGACTCTGACAAATTGCTAGCAGTCTGTAGACATCATACTGCTGAGCTGAGAGCAAAGGGCCAAATAGCCAGAAACAAGAGTGAACTCGAGTGTTTACTCGCTCTGTAGTGATTAGATCAGCAAAGCACAAAATGCTAACGCGTTCACAGACAACAATGGCGGCTGTTCATTTACTCGCAATAGTGTGAATGTGCAATCAGAGTGGGATGAAATCAGGCTTTTGTTTCTGCAAGGATTTAGGCTTGGAATTCGGCTTGAGTCGTTTTTTAGTTCTACTGTATAACAAATATGGCCAGAAAGTCAGAAATATATAATTTCAATAGACTTTTACACTGACGTTCCAGTGAGCAAGAGAAAGGTGATAGGGGTAAGGAAAAAAAGTCTGTTGATGCACTTCCTGCACCGGTGTGGAAGCTGCATGCAGCAAATTCAAAATAATGCCCACAAAGCCGAAAACAGAGCAGGACCCTTTTACCTTCAATCTGTTATTACCCCACACATTACACCGCTTTAGCTCAGATCCACAAACACTGCGCGACTGGTCCTACCATCCCTCAGGATACAAGTATTCCGAGAGAGTTTTGCCTCTTTTGGCACCAAGGTGGTGGGATGAAACAGTCATCCCAAGGTGGTGGGTCAGAACAGCCGAGTTGCTGACATCATCAAGGGACAGTTAAAGGACACTATTACTATTTCAACAGTTACCACCATAACTTCTATATATACTTATCCTAAATTCTCTCACACACACACAGCCTGTGGTCGGTATATGGCAGAGTCCATCTTCTTATACTACACAGTTAACACATTAAACTCACCTGTGACACAAATGCTCAAGTATCATAATATATAATATAATATAATATAATATAATATAATTGAAACACTAACAGTGAGGGCGCTATGGAGCAGCGTAAGAGCTAGGCGTGTTGAAGCTCCACGCCCAAGTATAATTTGCTTTAATTTTAGCTAAAAGGTCGTCTGTATCATTACACATTCCATCTAAAAAGTTTAGTCGATGCTGGCAAAAAACTACTACCAGATGGTGCATCCTTCCAGCGGTCAGATAACAAACTGACAACATGGCGCTGGCTGGTCAGGCAGAGGGCCTTACTCTGGAAGAAATAGGGATGGAACACTAAGAGTTATCACTAAAGTGAAGTCATTTCTAGATTAATGGCTAATTTCTTGCTCAGGGGCCCAGCAGTGGCAAGAAGATCGCAACTCGGTCTGTGCCTGTTCTCCGAGTTTTGCACAACGTTGTAGGTGCTTGAGCCGAGGTACAGTGTTATGTTACGGCGTTATTTTAGTGTGATTTTATAGTATTATAATCTGACTTTTCCATGTTTCAATTAAAGCTTGATAATCTTGAACAGAAAAAAAAAAAAAGAAAGAAAAATTTATGAAACCAAATCGTCTTTTTAAGATAGATGATATTGTCATACAGAAATTCCATCTATAAACAAAAAGCACAGAAACTCCAATTCTGATTAAAATGTCAAGATGTTCACATGTATTTACACAGCAGAGGAATTAGAAAAAAGTGTTTAGACTTAGGAATCGGATTGTGACTCCCAGAATCGGAATGAATGCTAAAGTACCTTAGGATTCCCACCCCTAGTATTTTCCAATTTTATACTTCAAATCTTTGAATGGAAGTCACCATCTTTGAATGGTGGCTTTGAATGTTTTTTTAGATGTGTTTTGGGGAACAAAACATTACTTTGTGAACGTTACAGCTGCGCTGCACTGCAGATGTGGAACACAACTCAAGATACCTTTGTGGAATGCCATTACTCCTGAAATGATCTATAAGAATCCTCCATGAAAACATGCACTGCTGTAATAACAGAAAAAGATTCCAGCATTGTATCTGCCACAGTCCAGATATTAAAAACACAGATAATACAAGTGCAGTGGGGACGGTTAATAATTACTGTTGCTGGTCTGGAAAAAAAACCCACAGAAAGAAACAAGGACACACACACACACACACACACACACACACACACACAGTATATATATATATATATATATATATATATATATATATATATATATATATATATATATTACAGTTGGCCATAAGCACTTTTTATACAGAAATATGTTCACAGTAAATTAAGTAAAATCAGCAGATTTTCTCATTAGTCATTCCTGTATTTGTAAGACAATAATTACTAATTCTTTCATTCTAGTTTGTAATATTATAACATTATTGGAGAAAAGGGTTTAAGTCCCAGTACCACCAGCTGCCAGTGTTGAGCTAGGCCCTTAACCCTCCCTCAGCTTCAGGGACACTGCATCATGTCTGACCCTGTGCTTAGGCTTCCAACTTCCAAAGCTGGGATATGCTCCACTTTACTTTATTGTACAGTCATGTGAAAAATTGGGACACCCCATTAAATATTTAATTCTTTATTGATAAATGGTAGCATATGAATGGCTTATCTTGTTTTAATTTTCCTCTGGAAAATTGCAAAAATTAACAATTGTTTTACTAATTAAACAAAAGATTTCAACAAAATTGTTCATTCTGAGGAAAAAACGTTAGGACACCCTACCCCTTAATAGCTAGTGTTACCCCCCTTGGCTGAAAAACAACTTCAATTAGACGCTTCTTATAGCCATCTACCAGTCTCTGACATCGGACTTATGAAAGTTTGCCCCACTCCTCAATGCAGATGTTTGAGGGGTTTCTTGCATGTACAGCCCATTTCAAGTCCTCACAACATCATAATGGCATCTCTGGGCTTTGATATTAACATTTCAGGCCTCTTCATTTCTTAGTTTTCAGCCGGTCCTTGGTGGATTTACTGGTATGTTTTGGGTCAGAATTCATGGTGGATTCTATAATGGTGAGCTGGTCAGGTCCTACTGCAGCAAAGCATCCCTAAACCAGGACACTTCCACTTCCATGTTTTACAGTTGGTATAAGGTTCTTTTTCTGGAATACTGTATTTGGTTTGCACCAAACATCCTCTGTTGCAGCGTCCAAATAATTCAATTTTAGACACATCTGTCCAGAGAACATTATTTCAGATGTCCTGGTCTCTGTCTACTTCAGTCTGGCCTTTGTGTTTTTGTTAGAGAGCAAAGGTTTCCTTCTTGAACACCTACCATGAAAGTTAAACTTGTGTAGTCTCTTTCTGATTGTAGAGTTTCACATCAACATTAGCAAGATCCAGTGGTAGGTTCCGTGAGGACACTGTAGGGTTTTTGATGCCTTCTTTTATCATCTTGTGGTCTGCTCTCGGGGTAAACTTGCTTGGACGGCCAGACCTGGACATGTTGTCAGTTATTTTTAATGTCCTCCACTTGTAGACTATTGTCGATTGGCTGATTTCGAGATCCTTTTAAATCCTTTTCCAGACTCATAAGATGCTACAATCTTCTTTCTGAAGGCCTCCGACAGCCGTTTAATCTCACCAAGGTGTTCACTTCATCAATTAAGAGCACACCAAACTAAATGTCTGAGGTTTAATACTAATGTTCTAATAATGTGTACCTGATGTGATATAACCTGTGTGTGATTTTAACCATTTTAAGTGGAATGTCCTAGTTTATTCCTACCAGAAATTGTTCTTTTTTTAGTACATTTTACAGAAAGTCTTTTTTGCTTAGTTTAATTGTTTAGTTATATTACTTGAATCTTTCAGTATTGCTTTTAATTGATATTTGGATATATGTATATTTAATATTTTAAAAACACACAGGGTTTCATAGGGTGTCCTAATTTCTTTTACGACTATAGGTGTGGCAAGAATAAAAGTTATTTTAATTAAAAAAAAGGTTTTTAATGCTTTCCCCTATGTTGCTGCTTTAATTTCAATAGAATAAATAAAGATTTTGAATAAGACATTTTTAGAAAGACTCTCCAAACGTTCTAATACTTGTAGTAATTAAAGTACTATTGTTTCGCAGACATGAGTTAAACAGTCATGCGTAATGCGTATCTGAATTTATATGGACGTTTTCATTGAGGAGTTAAACTTGTCTTTTTACATCTTCTGGCCAGAGGACATCCTGGTAACAGGACAAGCGGCGTTTTTCTTTCATTAACTTTAAGCTTACAGGAGAAGCCACCAGAGGAGCTGCTCCCACACTTCTACTCTGCCATCATAGAGTCTGTCCCGTGTTTATCTATAACTGTTTGGATTGGCTTAGCTACCAAATTAGATATCAGAAGGCTATAATCTGGACTTCTGAGAGCCCCTAATGCCCAACCTCCAAAATCTTTACACTTTTAGAGTGAGGTTATTGGTTGAAGAAAATCACTCTGAACCCCTCACACCTGGCACACGGTCTCTTTCAACTGTTGCCCTTTGGCTGGGACTACAGAGCATCAAGCAGCAAAACAAGAACAGTTTTATTCCATCTAAACAACACAAACACCTCAGGACTGTACATCTGTAGGGTCTGTAAATAACTCAACAAAACATTGTCTCTTTATCTTCGCTGCTCTTTGTAACCGGGTTTTTTGTAGGTTTTTTCACTTTGTTTTCGTTATCTATCCGTGCAGTATTGAGCTGTTCAATGATAAGACACTTCAGTACATTGATCTGGATAAGAGCGTCTGCTAAATGATCAAAAGTAGCAAGAAGCTTTTATAGTCATTTTAACCATATATAGTAGAAGCTTCTCCATGATGCTACATAAAACAACACAAAAGAGCGAAGGGCTGGAGAATAGATTGTCCTAGCAACATGTGCATGTGGGCAACCTGGTGCAAATAAACAATCCAAAACACTTCAATACAGGCACATAAAATAGCGCCAACCAGATTATGAAATATGTTGTGCAGATAGAGTAAAAAAATATTAGCAGCAAGATTGCTTTGCATAACTGCATGTCTGTGCATGAACAAAAGATTTTTTTGTGTTTATGTGGTGCTGTGAACATCGATTTATATTGAATGAATGTGTGTGTGTGTGTGTGTGTGTGTACTTGTCAGTTTGAGATACTTCAGGTCTGAGTGTTGAGGAGCGTGATGGCTTAAAGGGAAGAAACTGTTACATATTCGGGTTGTGACAAAAGAAAAGTTATACTTCCTTTTTCTGGATGGCAGAAGGGTGAAAAGTGAGTGTGAGGGGTGTGCGTGGGGTCGTCCACCATGCTGTTGGGTTTGTAGCTGCAGCGTGTGGATCAAACGTTTATTATAGAGGCAAGAGAGACTCCGATTAACTTTTTAGCTGTTCCCACTATCCTTAACAGGATCCCCAGGTCACACTGTAGAATCATAGCAGCTGCAGATAAGACGACCAGTCCAAGTCTAGTTTAAAGTTATCAATCCGTGAAACTCTCAGTAAGCAGCGTTTTCTCGGTAGCAAGCAGCAGTAATGATACATCATAAATACACTTCTTTTTCCTCCATAACTCAATAACTTTCTCTTTTTGCTGTTCTGTCCACCCAACTTGTTTTACCAATTTCCCGATGTGGTTTCTTGGCGTCGCACTAATTCGGTTCAGATCTCCTATCGGTTTTTGGATTGGACTGCAGCGAAGGCTCATCAAACACACACACACACGGCTCTCTTTCTCTCTCAGCGGTTCTCCGCATAAAGAGAGTGTTGATTTGGCGACATTTATATATGATGCGAAAGCAACATGTTGAATAAATTAAATTACTTTTTCTTCCATTGCATTCATTGATTATGGCACCGTTTTTACTTGCTTTTCTGATCAGTATGTCTACATTGGGTCGCTTTTCCGTGTAGAGTGCAAATGTAAATATCGGATACGGGTCAGTTTTTTAAAAATAATGTAAGCAGGTCGTATCGTGTCATTAACTCAGTATCGGGCATTAAGACCTGCCGTGTAAATGCAGTTCAACTTTCTAAAAACTTCCATCACTGCCAGAATTTTACTGGAGTAAAAAAAAAAAAACCTGATTTGAGTGTAGGATTAAAGGAATCTTTAAAGATTTGTCTCAGTATGAAATTGTAGCAAAAATGACACAATGTAAACCCGGCTTAACCCGTCCGCCTTTTAAATATACACACAAAGGAAAGAAACTCAGCTCATCATCAGTCTTTAGGATTTTTTTAACAAACAGAAGAGCAGAAGCTTCACCGTTTTTATGACAGACACCAAATACAATGAGGAAAGCAGTTCCAGGAGAATAAGCAGCGTTAAGGAGGCATCAGTAATCCCGTTTATTATCTAACCCCATCACACTGAGCTATAATTCTGAGGGTATTTTCAAACAACCACTCCTTATCATGTTTTATCCCAAACATATTGTATTTAAAAAACATGTTTACCTGATTGCTCTCTGGATGATTGGCTTAAAAAAAAAATCCCGTTTAGAGCGACTGCCTTAAGCACCATGTTTAAAGCATTTTCACTGGGAATTGGAGAAAGATGTCAGCTTCTCGATCCGTTCATCGGCGTTAAGGTCAGGGATTTGTGTGGAACACAAGGTTTTCCAATCCGGTTATAGCACATGGTCGATCGTGGGTTTTGTGCACAGCTGCATTGTCATGCTGGAACAGTGCTTGTGTCTCCTATTTCCATTAAGGTAATAATGTAACGCAACAACGTTCAAAGACATTCTAGACAATTGTGTGCTTCTAAATCTGTAGCAACATCTGAGAGGAACCACATATGGATCTTATAATAGGGCGTCCGCAAAATTTTGCCAATAGAGTGTATAAAGATATTTCGACTTCCGGATCCATTTTACACAGGAGCACAAACGCTGGGCAAAAACTCTGCCTACTGAGTAACGTGTAGAATGTTTCAATCGGAAAGAATTACACAAACTGTGTGTACCATCTTTAGAAATATTGCTCCACCTTCGTAAATCTATGCATTTAAGCTGCTAACACATACACACACCTTAACCGCAATCACAGGACAGCGTGGAGGAGCGTCGTCTCTGCAGTTGAGCAACACTGAGGTGTAAATTGCAGCATGCAGGCTCCTGTGACTCAGGATATTAGAAATATCTCCACCTACGTTTGAGTAGTGGGAAAAAATACTACCAGGAGAAAGATAATGAGCGAGGAGGTGGATTGTGGTTATGTCACGTTCGGGCATGTTGAAAGAGATCGATGTATGAAGCGTGACTTTGTTAGCGATGATGGCTTATCACATCATTTAGCAGCTGTACACAGTGGCACACAGTGTGCATTCAGGAGATAAACAAACTGACACACAGCTCTGTGAACGACCTTGTTTCTTACATGCTGAAAAACAAATAAACCGCATGATCAACGCGTTCATTCAAAACATCGAACGCACACGGCTTCCCCCACACCCACGCAAGCCACAGAAAGAGGCCTACGGTTGAAGCGCAACACCAGCTCCATCCACTCACTGACTCTTAAGAGTTTAATGATGTCATAAAATATAATATTCTCCAGAACGTAGAATACTGAATGTGGAACATATGCGGCGCTTTAAAACGGTTTTGCATCACATGACCTCATTTCTTTCACCACTAAACTACAATGTAAAACAGTCTACTTTAAAAAAATAATATCTACATATACATTAGATAGAAAGCCAAAAGCCTCTGGACACCCGAGCATCAGACAAATATGTGATTTTAAACATCTGACTCCACAAGTACTCCCCATTTTGCTGTAGATTAGACTCTATTTTTCTAGTAAGACTTTTAATTCTGTTCCATTTCTTTTAGCTACACTAGTATTAGTGAAATCAGGTACCAACATTAGGTCTGTGGTGTTTTCCAGTTCACCTGCGTTAAGGTCAGGGATTTTTTCCACTCCGGTTAAAGCACATGGTCGATCGGGGGTTTTGTGCACAGCTGCATTGTCATGCTGGAACAGTGCTTGTGTCTCTTATTTCCATTAAGGTAATAATGTAACGCAACAACGCTTAAAGACATTCTAGACAATTGTGTGCTTCTAAATCTCTAGCAACCTTTTTTGAGAGGAACCACATATGGATCTTATAATAGGGCGTCCGCAAAATTTTGCCAAAGAATGTGTAAAGATAGTCCGACTTCCTATTATGAGTCGGGCGCCGGCTGTATGTATGTATATATATCTTATATATACTCATAAAAACACTTTGATTCCAAAGACGATACCTTTTGTAATGTCAAATATATTTTCAAATTAATGTTGATAACCTGCGCATGGAAGACTGCAAACTTTATTCTGCAGAATTAAATAAGTACTTATAATACTAGCAATCTGATAAAACACCTAAAATAAAAACCCAGCAGTGGGAATTTGCCGCTAGCAGTAACATTAGTTCTCGGCAACAATGCCTGCAGCAAACTTATTTCAAGATAAAAGAAAATGGAATAAAACACCCACGAACCATACAAATAATTTCACATCCCAGAAACCTACAGCTATCGGCAAAGGCATCAACGAGTATTAGGAAAAGAAAATCGTAAACAGCCTTTACAAACGGTATATACCATACACACACACACACACACACACACACACACACACATACATACAAGGGGTGGTGGAAATTCTAAATTGACTTACAAATGTCAGAAATTGATTGATAACATGATGTTGACGGAAAACGAGAAAACGCGCAAGTGTATCATCCGGACAGTCTGTGGTGAACATAACGGATGTCTAACATCGGCAGAGAAATGACAGATCACTGAAAAAGGTTTAGGTCACATTCCGAAAACCGCATACTACCTAAGTATGTAATACATCAGTGGTTCCCAACCTTGTTCTGTCTGAGACCCTCTTTTCCACATATTTTAGGGCCTCCTCTTCACATTTAATGATATTTTGGCTGTTGGTATTTCCTGCATTTGATGTTTTTAGTATTGTTAGCACTGCGACCTGAAATTTACGAATTTGTCCATTCATGCTCACTGCTCAACACTTTTCAAACTATAACGAAACCCCCCCACGGAGCCCGCTAAGGCCCCCCCGTATGGGTCAGGACCCCCTGTTGGGAACCATTATAATACATTATACTGTACACATTTAATAACTTGTATGCTGTTGCAAGTTTTCTTTAAGTACTTAAAACACATGACAAATGGCCTAATACTCCCACACGAAGACAATCTTGTGAGGGAGAGACAGCATCGCATGTGAAGGGCGACACGGCACATTTCAAGTGTTTTAAATAGCTTTAAGCGCTTAATGAAACAAAAGTTATTGTTCCCTGTAGTTACACGACTTAAGTTAAACATTATCCAACTGTAAATGTGACAATATCAAAATGGCAGCTGCAGTGCTTCCAAACATTTATTTATACTACCCATAACTTTATTAATATATAGAATGTTATTGTTTTAACGGTCTGGAAATGCACACTTGTAGCACACACTCTTTTCCTACACAACCATGAGCTTGATATTCGCATACCACACTTTTGCACAGATGTCCAAGTGTCCTTCGGTTCATCATAAAAGAAGCAGAAGGAAATGTGTACTACTGCTTTCCAATCACCACGTTTGAACCAACCGGACCAGTGATTTTGAAATACACGCACGCCGTTGATCCGTGATCAAAAATTAACATTTGGGAAAAATCTAATACAATAACGCAATTTGAAAAGAGTGTGTTATGGTTTTATTCTCCAAGGGTTTCAATTTACTAAAGTTTAATAATAGTAATAATATAATATTTAACTTTATAGTCATTGTGCAAGGTACGTGTACAGAGCCAATGAAATGCAGTGTTTTTTTTCGCATATCCCATCCTAGTAAGTTGGGGTCAGAGCGCAGGGTCAGCTATGATGCAGCGCCCCTGGAGCAGGAGGGGTTAAGGGTCTTGCTCAAGGACCCAACGGTGGTTGGCTTGCTGGTGGTGGGGCTTGAACCCAGGTCTTTCTGGTCTTCAGATCAGCAACTCAGAACCTTAACCATTTGAGCCACCACTGCCCCACTAGACACATATGTCAATGAAATTAGTTCCTAAACACACCACAGCTAGATAAATGCCCTATGTTCTGCTATACAACTCCAAACCAGCTAAAATTGATTAACAATCAAATTCCAGACTTTATTTCAATTAAAAACAAAAACAAGTAGATGTTTAGCTTCATCTCGACAAGCATCTTATCAAGAAAAGAACAGGAAGAATAATCCCTATCAGCTGCCTCTCTTGCCTGACACCTGACCACATGTTTTACCCGTCGTAAAACTCGCTTTTCCTGACAAACCGTGAAAGAGCATTTTGCAAACACCGCTTTGTTTCAACTGAAAACCTTTCAGCTGCTGTCAGCGAGACAGAAGTGGCTCAAAAACACAAGGTGCAGAAAAGGCCGCCTCCTCACATCCGCTTACTAACTTTTTTTTCCCCTTTACCGAAGAACACGCCGACCTTCACGAACCACCATGCAGCACAAACCAACATAAAAAGGGCATGGGAGAGGGGAAAAAACCACAAATCTGATGCCAAGCACTAGATCTGTCTGCTGCCGGTCTGTCAGTACGCTCGTGCTGATAATGCTTACATTTTATCCACGGGTTCATTCGTACTCTCCCACATGAGCGAGTCGATAAATTAATCATCTAAACGATGGCACAAGCTTTGGTATTAAAAGGACAGAAATGTGGATTTAAGAGAAAAGTTTTTACTAGTACAATTTCTGTATTTTCTGGGGATTTTATACCAGCCAGTATTTAAAGGATTTAGAGCTTAAACAGTTCTGTGTGCTTAAGAAAAGTCGAGCCTTTACTACGAAGCTTCTTCTGCCTGCTTGGATTTTCAGCACGTGCATTTATCTTTTTGCAAATGAGCAAGCAAGCAGTCGGCTTGAAGAGTCACCCAGAGTGCTCTTAGATCACAATTATGTACTAATAACTAATAAATACATCGTTTCGACAATAGAATTATTCAACACCACTTTCAACATGCTGAGATCGGATTGCAAACTCGATAAGCGTGACATTTCTGTACGCACTACATTTACACGTACAGCATTTAGCACACACCCTTATCCAGAACAACTTACTTTTATCTCTTTTATACGACTGGTAAATTAGGGGTTAAGGGTCTTGCTCAGGGGCCCCAACAGTGGTAACTTGTTGGGGCTGGAAATCGAACCCCTGATCTTCCAATTAGCAGTCCAACTCCTTAACCACTGCGCTATCACTATATTTTGCTAATAAAGGAATCTCAAGACCTCTTGAATGACTTTCACATAAAACTTTAATAATAAACTTTGGAAAATGTCCATATTTTTAGAGCTGCCTTTTTTAGGTGATTTTATAAACAAGGTGGTTGGTTTACACTTGGTCACTTTATGTGTTTTTTTCTGATCGAATAACTATCTATTTTATCAAAAATGTGAATACATCTTTCCCGCTGACCTGAAATGGTTATTTTGCGCCGTTTGGGTTTGCGAATGCATTCGAAAAGAAAACTAAGATTGCAGCAACAACACATAGGCACCAAAAACCAGTGGCTATTACAGCATTTTCGCTGTGGGCAATATTAAACTTTAGAATCCGGCGAGATACGTGGACGAGAGCTTGGCGTCAGCACTAGTTGGAAAATATAGCACTGCCTTCTTCTACGGAACAAGACTGGCTATCCTGTTTCCAAATGGGGCATCAGACCTTTAAATATCTTTGTGTGACCCTGCAAATCAATTGAATAAAGAGACTCACTCATGCCCGTCGGGATATACCGGTCAGCAAGCATGCTAAAGTATGCGCCGTAATTTCATGTGGGAAAATGCATCCCAGAACACCTCCTGGTTTTTGGAGGGTCTTTTCACAGCCTAATAGCTATCAGTCTAGTAAAAACGCATAAAGTGACCAGGTGTAAACAGGCACTAACTGAGTTCCCTTAACTCAGAGTATCTACTCATACACTCAGGGTGGTCTGCTCACACTAACCCCCAAACACACACACACACACGATTTCAAATCAACAAGGCGTCTCACAGCATCAGTAATAAAACAGTAATGCATTTTTACGAGGTCTACACGCATCTCCTACTACAGTTCGTCCTGGGTCCTACCAATAACAAAAAATTTTAAAAATGTAGTCTGGAGACATCGATAGTTTTTCAAGGTCCATTCCAACGGATATTTCATCCATTAACAACTTTAGACTCATCGTGTTATAGGTAGCTAATTAGACAAGCACCCGTCTCTGCTGTTATGCAGCATAATTAGCCGCTAAATAGCTGCTTTGCATTCTTTAAACTAGGAGTCACACATTTGCAGTCTTCCTAGGTTTGGCAATGGATTTGTCATTTATACAGCAATAAATGTCACTAAAATAAAGGTGGAAGATTAAAAAGCTCTTTATTATGGGATTTTAAGTGGCAAAACCTGAGCATCATTACTTGTGTGTGCAGATTTTCTCCTATAAAATATAAATAGATCTGCACTAGAAATAAAAAGTTTTTTTCTAGTAGGAGGTGTTGCCCCTTTTATAAGGGTAGGTGGTAGCTCAGTGGTTAAGGTGTTGGACTGCTAACTAAAAGATTATGGGTTCAACTCCCAGCGACAGTAAGTTACAGCTGCTGGGCCCCTCGAGCAAAACCCTAAAACTATAATTGCTCAGAAATCTAAGTCGCTCTGGACAAGAGGTGTCTGGAAAATGGCAAAATCTTGGTGTCTAGCTGTCTTTCCGACAGAGACGCAACTCACAACACTGTGTCATGTTCCTTACGTCAGATGTCCACATTAGATTGCAAACTGGTGTGTAGTTTACACCTGCTGTTTGTGTTATTCACGTCCTGAACTGCACCTCAAGCATTCAAGCCCCTGAGCCAAAAGGACAGGCTGAAATATCCAGCCACAGTACAAACTTGCTGATGATCAGGAAAACATTTCTCTGTGCCAGCATTCAGGTGGTCTAATTTCCTCCTTCTGACTATCTGAACTGCTGATTACAACACAGGATTGAAAAAAAAAACAAAAAAACAGTCTGTTTAAGAAGCATTTGTACGGGTCTGCCAGTGGTGATCTGTTCAAGTCAGCCTAAAAACAAGATAAGATTGACTCATAAGGCTTAAAAAGTCGAGCCTTTACTACGAAGCTTCATTGGTAGACGCCTTCATCTTCCCCAGACAACTACCTGACAGTGGCAACTTGGTGGTGGCAGCTAACACACAACACACTTACACATTTTCATTATCCGTTTCTGTTAAAGGACTGCAATAATCAGGTCAACTGGAATCGGGAATAGTTCTTGTACATCATAAGGAGAATGACATCTATGCTAATATGTCTGGTTTCTTTCTTATTCCAAGCTCACAGTCACCACCAGATCCAGTCTCTATCCATCCCAGTTGGTGGATCAGCACAGAGACAATTAGTCCAAGAGGCAGTTTCCCAGTGATGACCTTGTCTTCTAGACGGCCATCTGGAGAAGACCACAGAAACTTTGCTGTAGCATGGTATAACCTGCTGGTTTGTCTGGTCAGAAGAGAACTGACCCCCCTGATTGAGTCTGGTTTCTTCCTAGGTTTTTTCCTCCATTTTGTCACCGATGTAGTTTTGGTTCTTCGCCGCTGTCACCTCT
The DNA here is from genome assembly GCA_005784505.1 of Bagarius yarrelli. NCBI lineage: Eukaryota > Metazoa > Chordata > Actinopteri > Siluriformes > Sisoridae > Bagarius > Bagarius yarrelli. Next base: position 3,372,061 of record VCAZ01000013.1, read on the forward strand.
GGCTTGCTGAGTTAAGGACTTTTAATTTACAGATATACTGAACTGAGTGTTTACCGTATCGTATCGTCTTATTTGATTTGATCTTTATTTACAGCATTTTGGCAGACGTTCTTATCCAGAGCCACTTCCATTTATCTCTTTTATACGAATAAGCTAATTGGGGTTACGGGCCTTGATTAGGGGCCCAAAAGTGGCAACCTGGTGGTAACATCTTAACTTAAGTTTGTCCTGACAATTTAGCTAAACATCTAAACCCTGACACACACACACAGCTCATTTTTAACTGTTTTAACCACTAAATGAAATGAACACATGCCGTTCGGGATAAAGGCGTTTGCCAAAATCAATGTATATTCTTAAAAACACCAACATTTACATATTTATAACACTTCATCCTATTTGATTTAATCATGTTTGATTAGTTTGATATATCGCCACACCGGCGCCTGGATATGAGAGGCAGCCCGACTTGTTGGCTCCAGTGGCTTTTGGAGCCTCCAAACATATTAGCACAAGCTGCAGAAACCCTAAAGGCTCCAACTTAGTTTCGGACCAACTTTATTTTGGGTTTAAGCACAACTCATGCAAGCTAATGCCCAACTTTAAACGCGTGGAAGTGGTGGTTTACGTATGGCTTCTTTTTTTTTCCCTTAAAGAACATTCCAGGCTAAAGAGGACTGTTTCCCCCCCAGCAAGCCACACACACACACACACACACACACACCTCAAGCCGTGCACGTTAAATCCACACGCTGGACGCTTTACTCAACAAACCTCTAATACATCAAACTAACACTTTAAGACCCGTGTTGTGATAAAGCCGAACCCGGTATGCGTGTTTTGGGCCCGGCGTTGCCATCCACAGCACGAGCACATAGGCGCGCGCACACACACACACATACACACACGTAGCCTATAACAACACGTATAGCTGCCATCAAGAAACGGAGAATCAATTTTAGAAAAACTCCTCGGTCGAAAGCTAAAACCTGATCAAACCCAAGTTGATGCCCTCACCTGTATAGATTTAATCCGAGTTAAATAAACTAACCTGCTTGTGAAGAAAGCGCTCCGCTGGATGTTGGGTTTGAATCCGAGTTAAATCCACTATCAGTAAAACAAAGAGGCGAAAATACACGAGTGGTTCCGAAACAGCCCGAAACCACGGGGGGCCGAGGCGCATGCGCGGAGCTGCAGCGTGAATGGGGGAGGTCAGGAGTCCCGTATTAGACTGTATAATTCAACTCATTCATTTTTAAAAGGGTTAAGTTTATTCTGTTTTAGTTAGATATACTATATAAGACTGAATTTGTTGAAAACAGAATCGTATTGTTGTTGTAAAAATAGCAAACCTCTTTAAAAAACAGTAAGCACAGTACAAAACATGCTGTCATGTGTTGGTAGTGTGCTTGGGGAAGTGGTAGTGCAGTGGTAAAGGTGTTGGGCTGCTAATTGGAAGATCGGGGTATGATTTCCACCACCGGGCCCCTGAGCAAGGCCCTTAAACCCCTAATTGCTCAGTGTTAAATGTAAGTCGCTCTGGATAAGGGTGTCTGCCAAATGCAGCAGATGTAAATATTTCTGACATCCTTATGCAGACCAACTTATATTCGTCTCTATTTCAATCCAACTGATTAGTTAAAGGCTTTGCTCAAGGGTCCAGTAGTTGCAAATTAATGGTGCTGGGATTAGAACCCACAATCTTCTGATCAGTAGTCCAACACCTTTACTATTAAGCCACCACTTAAAGGAACACGTACATAATAAGGTCTAAATAACCGTAATTGTTAATAAGGCATTGCATTTTTCTAGTAAACATCTAACTGTGTTAGCTAACCAAATCGAAGTAATCTGTGAGACATATTTGAGCTCACATATTCCTTCAGTATCACATACAAATACTAGGTTATTAGCCATGAATGTAAAAAGTAATAAGGAAAAAAGTGACTAAACAGCATAAGCCGAAAATTGGGAAAGTGGTGGTCTACCTAAAAGATCAACGTTTGATTCCAGGCACCACCGAGCTGCCATGGCTGGGCCCCGGGGTGAAGCGCACTTAACCCTCAATTGTCCTGAGATAAATGCTCTGGATAGGAGTGTCTGCCCTGTTGTACTCTTTATCACAAATTAATCATCACTAATATTTACCACTTTTTGCCATTCTAACTGCCTCCAGCTTTTCTGATCAGCTGTACTGTTTATCACAAATTTTATTTTTTTTAATTAATTTTCATTTTTAGGTTTGAAACCTTTTACGTGGTTCTGTAGTTAGTCTATGATTGAGAACATTTTAAAAGGTAAAGCTAGAATTTTTGATAAATCATTTTGTATCTAAGACTGAATGGCACCACCAATTAAATTCTAAGAAAGTTTTTATACGTACTACTATAACAATGTTATTAAAACGTTTCATGATCGTTGTTTTAAGAACATTTTCTCTCCACTAATAGCACAAATATTACCTCATAAGGATGTTCCTGAAAAATGTTCTCAACAACTTAAGAACGAATATTAATTATTAGCAACGTTATAGGAACATTTTATAAACATCACAAGAACGAATATTTAAATATTAATAATTTTATGGAAACGTTTCATGAACATTGTTTAAAGAACGTTTTCTCTCCATGAATAGACCAAAGATAACTTTATAAAGATTTGTTCATTTAATCATTTTCTAAAAACGTTTTTAAGAACATGTATCAAGTATGAATGGCGTTATTATAAAGTTCCAAGAACATTGTTCTAAGAATGTTTTCTCTAAACATTTTTGAGAACATTCATCAAGTACGAATGACGTTATTAGAACGTTGTTCTAAGAACGTTTTCCCTGAACATTTTTAAGAAAATCCATTAATCCATCAACATTGTTCTAAAAACGTTTTCTCTAAACATTTTTGAGAACATTCATCAAGTACAAATGACGTTATTGGAACGTTCCAAGAACATTGTTCTAAGAATGTTTTCCCTAAACATTTTTGAGAACAAGCATCAAGTACAAATGATGTTATAGGAACGTTCCAAGAACATTGTTCTAAGAACGTTTTCTTCAAACATTTTTAAGGACAAGCATCAAGTATGAATGATGTTACTAGGACGTTTTAAGAACATTGTTTTAAGAACGTTTGCTCTAAACATTTTTGAGAACATGCATCAAGTCTGAATGACGTTATTAGGACGTTGTAAGAACATTGTTCTAAGTACGTTTTCTCGAAAGATTTTTGTAAACATGCATCAAGTCCGAATGATGTTATAAGGCAATTTAAGAACATTGTTCTAAGAACGTTTTCTCTAAAGATTTTTGTAAACAAGAATCAAGTACGAATGACGTTATTAGGATGTTTTAAGAACATTGTTCTAAGGTTTTCTTTCCACAAATAGCACAAATATAACTTTACAAGGATGTTTCAGAAAAATCTTTTCAACATTACAAGAACGAATATTAATTATTAATAACATTATTAAAACGTTTTATGATCGTTATTTTAAGAACATTTTCTCTCCACTAATAGCACAAATATTACTTCATAAGGATGTTCCTGAAAAATGTTCTCAACAATTCAAGAATGAATATTAATTATTAGTAACATTTCGTTTCATAAACATCACAAGAACAAATATTTAAATATTAATAATGTTATAAAAATGTTTCATGAACATTGTTTAAAGAACATTTTCTCTCCATGAATAGAACAAATATAACTTTATAAAGATTCGTTCATTCAATCATTTTCTATACCCGCTTAGTTCAGGGTCACAGGGATCTGCTGGAGTCTTTCCCAGCCTTCTCTGGAAGGGCAAAAGGCAGGAGGGGTACACCCTGTACAGGTCGCCAGTCCATCACAGGGCCACACACACACACATACACACACACACACACACTCACTTCTATGGGCAATTTAGAATCACCAATCAACATAACATACATGTTTTTGGACTGTGGGAGGAAAACGGAGAACCCGGGGTAAACCTCAAAAGCACAGGAAGAACATGCAAACTCCACACAGAAAAACCCCTGCCTGGGGATCGAACCTGGGACCTTCTTGCTGTGATGCAACAGTGCTAACCATAAACATTGTTTTAAGAAAGTTTTTTCCTAACATTTAGACAACCTTTTACAGAACGTTGGCGAAAGTTCCCTAAAACGTTCCCTGTTAACTGGGTTGTCTTCTTGGACAATAAAAGTCACCATTCATGTTTTTATGAATGACTTTTCTATTCAAATTGACTTTTAACGATAGACATAATGTAATAAATGTATTTTGAACATAGTGCTAACTTTTATGAGGAAAACAAGAGCACGTGCACCGCGGCTCAGTGACTCATTAGTCACGAGGGAAAGGGCGTTGGGTATAAGCACTGTTCTCTGTAGTGTACCGCCGTGTATATGTGTGTGTGTGTGTGTGTGTTTTCTTTGCTTTCTTTGCTCAGCAAGCGTTTCACACGGCGGTGTTACTCACTAACCGGACTGAAGTTCACTGTTCGACACACATTGATTTCACAGCTGCGTCGGTACATAGTTAAAGCATTTTAAACTACTATTTTGCGTGAAATGTTGGTCTCTCCGTGTCCGTGTCCGTGTCCGTGATTCAGTCTAAGTGTTTTTCGCTTAAAGGCGCTCTATGGAGGATGGAGGTGTTGGAGGTGCGGATCATTCGAACACCACACACACGGAGTTCAGAGTGTACAAGAGAAGATGGTTTATTTTACTGATACTTTGCCTGCTAAACTGCAGCAATTCAGTGGTAAGTGTTTGAAATGGTAAGCGTTTTAATGGAAAGGGTTTAGCTGTAACCGGTTAAACCGGAAACGGGAAACAGAGTACTTATTTAACAGGCCCCTAGTATCATTCCGAGTAAACAATCCTAGTATGAGTTTTACACTTACTTTAAGATCAGTGGTAGTTCTAGGACTGCTTATTGGAAGATTGTGGGTTCGAATCCCAGCCACTGTTGGATCCCCGAGGCATGTTGGATCCCTGTTGGATCCCTGAGCCACTGTTGGACCCCCGAGCCACTGTTGGATCCCCGAGCCACTGTTGGCCCCCTGAGCCACTGTTGGACCCCTTAACCTCCAATTGCTCAGTTGTATAAATGTAAGATAAATGCGTGTGATGAGTGGCGGAAATGTAATATTCTTTATAATGCATGATGTGAATTCACAATCGTTTTATAAGGTAAAAAAAATAAAATAAAATGCAGCACCTGGAGTCACCAACATAGATGGAGATAACTGGCCACTTTATTTTGGATTTGTCAAAAGTCAGTCCCAAATCATATAGGTAATATTGGCAAGGGCATATGTTTGACATCATTTTTAGGACAATTTTAGATATTCACTTCACGTCCATGTGCTTTGTGGATAGAGACAAGTCATCTATTGAAAGGACAGTTTATATAAAAGAAAATGTTAAGGTGGAATCATCGACTGGAGCAAAGTGGATTCTTGGGCATAAACCGTGGTAACCTGAGTTCTGTTCCGGCTTGGGTCCCCTCCGGTCCCACCCCTGCTCCCCGTCTCATCCCTGTCCTGTCCTATCAATAAAGCCAAAATGCCCCAATATATAACTTAAAAAAAAAAAATCTGTTCTTACAACAGCTTTACAAGTCTGTTTTCTATATTTTATTGATTTTTTTTGTTCTGGAAAAATTAATTAGATATTGTTATAAAGAAGACCTCTGATAGCAAAATGTTTAGTAAATGTAGAACTGTAGGCTTTACTCGTGATCGTTAATACCCTTCTGCAAATTTTGGACCAGTCAGCAGGATCAGACCATGTGTGAGTGTATCACATTGTGTTCACTGATTTCACAGTTCAGCCTGTTTTAACTTTTCTCTCCCATGATTGAAGCCTTTAAGCATAAATTCTGGACGTTTAATATGAATTTAATTTTTTTAGCTGTTTCGCACAAAAAAAAAAATACTACACTTGATCTTAGACGAAAGGCAAAAAAAACGAGAAGTCTTAACATAAATGCTAACATAAACATTGGCAAACTCACCACAGTGGTACAACTATATATACACTAAACTAACCAATGAAAACATGACACATGGATAAGCGAATCACATGACAGGAAAACATACGAAACAAAGATCACATGACGTGGAACAAGACAGGAAGTAAACAAAAGGCATGAACAGAAACATGAAACAAACAAACATGAAACACTGAACCTTACACAGCCCATGTAACTCAGGATTAATTACACATGTCTGTTTGTCAACGCAAGCATTTAATCCTGCATGTTTCTGCAGCTTTGGCTGACCTTTGCCCCTGTGGCAGATAAAGTAGCAGAGCGTCTGAATGTCACCCTGGACCAGGTCAACTGGCTGTCTGTGGTCTACATGGTGGTGGCCATTCCCTTGAGCTTCATCACCACATGGATGCTGGATACATGGGGACTACGACCGACCGTAAGCCTGACTACATACAACCCAGCTTCTTTTTTTATACAGTAAAACTGCAGTAATCAAGAGTTAGTAAGTAAAAGAAAAACACTGTGAAAGTGGCACAGTTATGAGATAAGGAAGTTCTTATTCCCTCTGGGAAACGTAATATAGAAACTGACATGTGAGTTTCAGTCTGAAATATTGACTGTACACTGAAGTATTATAAGTGCATTATGAGATTCAAAAGTCTCCACGGACTGTTTTAATTTTTATTCTTCAATAATTTATAGAAAGTTGATTGAAAAATAAATTTTTTTTTTTTTTGCATTGCATTCCCATGTAATGTTGATATAATCTTCTTTTCTATAACAGCACAAGTGATTTATTTTGTTTTGTTACATACACTTGATAGATTCAATGTTCGATGTATCGCTGCATTATTACATACGAGTTACTGTTATAGCCTTAAATTATAGACAACTTACTGGCTTCTCATTTCCGTCTATCTATCTATCTATCTATCTATCTATCTATCTATCTATCTATCTATCTATATATCAGTTATATAAATATATTATATGTATATACATTATTTTTAATTAATACTGTCTATCAAGTGGAAGCTTATAAGGTTATGTGTTGAATTGCTGTTCAGAAGCTCAATTATAGCGTCAGCGCACTGCCACAACTTGGGCCCTCAAGCAAGTCCCTTAACCCTCAATTTCTTTGATGTATAAATGAGATAAATGTGCTTGTTATTTTTTCCGTAGCAACTCACGCTGCAAGGGCAGAACTGAGAAACACGTGATGGTAGAGAGTTGAAGGAAGCGGCTATTTATTTAGTGCAGGGCTACACAAGAGACACAAAACAGTGCAGATTCCATCAATAACAGTGCTGTAGACCTAAAAAAAAGTTGGTATATTATTACCCCCATCTAACCCACCCCTTTTATGCAGAATAAATTCTTATGATGCGATATACCAAATCAAAATTTAACTAGAACCCATAACTAGAATTTCTTGTTGTAATGCATTTAAACTACTTGCGTCCAATATATTTTTTAATAGTCGTAACGACTTTCCAAAACTCAATCTCGAAAACACAGCCAAAGCCAGGACATATATTTAATTTAATGTATACAAACAGCAACCTAAGAAGAAAGTGTGATTCCCGGCTGCGGTGCTGACAGCTTTTTGTGTGTATTGTTACTACAGATGATTTTGGGCTCATGGCTCAACATGGCCGGCAGTGTACTGAGGGTTGTGGGTGTTCTCAGCTATCTTCCAGTATATACCTGGTTCCCTATAGTGATGACGGGACAGGTTCTCTGCGCTCTGGCTCAGCCTTTGGTAATCTTTTCACCGACCAAACTAGCAGCGCTGTGGTTCCCAGAGCACCAGCGCGCTACGGCTAACATGATCGCCTCAATGTGTGAGTAACAGTTTTGGTGTACTTTTAAAGCCAGCCAAGAATCCAGAGGTACCTGAAAGCAACATTTTAGTAAAAGTATAGTTATTTTGCCGAAGTGAAAATAATTGTAATAATCTTACTGGGAAAACTATGTAATATTTACTGTACGTAAGTGGTACTTTGACCTACAAGTGTTCAATGTAACGAGTTTTTTTAAGATACGAGTCGCCTCTTAGCCGATTTTGTTGCTTTGAGTTGCAAGCCAAAATTCGGGATACAAGCCAGTGTCACACACCCGACCAGACTTGCGCATTATTGTATTGTTTTTATACAATATTTATTATTTATAAGTATATATATTTTTATTTAAAAACATGTAACAATAAAAATTGCTGTGTTTTTTGGCGACTCGGAACAGATAAATGGCATTTTAATTCATTTTATTGGGGAAAATTTATTTGACATACAAGTAATTTGAGTTATGTTCTCTGCCACGGAACAAATTAAAATTATAAGTCAAGTCAAGTCACCGCTGTAGTTGCATATTAAAAATAAAAGTAAATGCAAAATAGAAAAGCAAAAATAGATAAAAAAAGTTTTCCTTTCTTTGAATTAATGGCAAATGTTTTTAAGTATAATAATAGTAATAATAATGTAACCGTGACAGAGCTTTATTACTGAGCCAGAAAATGGCCACGTGATGAACTAATGCTATGAAATAACGCAGTTTCGTAATAAACAAATTGTTCATGAATGAAACATTACTTCTTTTGTAGTTAGCAAATAATATGATTATAAGTACACATTTCTTTTTTAGGAGAAAACAGTAAAATATAAAATCTACACATTTATTAATATCCTCTCACCAATTATCTTCAATCAAACCAACAGTCTTTTCATGCTGGTAAGATATAAATGATTATTTATGAATATTATCACAGCTCCTTGTGGAAATATACACTATATTTTGTTATATACAAGATGTTCAATATCCTAAGTAATTTTACCAAATTGTTACTATTTTATTAATTGTTAATAGTAATAAATCCTTTACACTTACACTCGGTTACTGTTACAGCTTCTTATATATGCTATACCTGCCATCGTCATCTGTTTCCTAGCAACAGTGGGCATCCAGGAGAGTGTTCCCCCAATGCCACCTTCTGCCAGCGCAGACACCTCCAACTCTGAGTCATTCTCAAAGGGGATTAAATCGGTATCACACAATTGCAAAGCTATACATACTGCGTAACACTGAGGAAAAAATGCTAAAATACTGTCACATGACACATTTCTACAAAGCATTTCTCAGCCAGAAACATTTATCAAGCTCCATCTAATTATGGGAAGTGGCACTCTTGGGCCCCTAAGCAAGGCCCTTAACCACCAGTTGCTCAGTTGCACAAAAAAAATAAATGGAAGTCGCTCTGAATAAGGGCGTCTGCTTAAATGCCGGAAATTAATCATCATTGAGTCTAATCCTACACACGTCCTCACATCTATCATGCATGGGGCGTAGAAGAAAACATATACATATAGACTATTTCCCATAAACTGAAACCGGTAGGTGAAGTGTGATCCAAATCAAAGAACACTGATAGTCTAGCATTTGGTAAACAGCTTATAAAATAAGTTATTCTCTGACAAAATTCACCACAATCACCTTCTTTAAATAACCCTTTTACCGATTTTATCATTGGGTGCCAATACTTTTTTGAGTTACATCACTGTTTTCCTTACAGCTGCTGACTAATAAAGCCTACATGGTCCTGCTGGTGTGTTTCGGCTCAGGCATAGGCATCTTCACCTGTTTCTCCACACTACTGGATCAGATTCTTTGCGTTAAAGGCTACTCGAATGTAAGTCCGAACTGTACGTCCGAAGCCTCTTGTTATATATCGTTGTGGTTTGGATTAATAAACTAGGCAGTCTTATTATAAGTAGCATTTTCTCCTGAGGGTAAAGCTGAATGATTATAGAGATATAATAGATTAAAAATAGATAGATAGATAGATAGATAGATAGATAGATAGATAGATAGATAGATATCGTTTATTTGCAATAAGAATATGTAGAGTTCATGTGAGGTCAGATCACTTTATATGTATATGGTCTATGGGCCGCTTTTCATCTATTACCGTGCCAGTAAACAACTTCATGCCAAATATGGTTGAGTTTAGGTCTTCAAAGCCCAGTTTGGCAATAGTTATTGTATTGTGGTCCAACTGCGGTCCAGCACTAATCAAACACATTTATAGCTTTAACGGCATTTGAACTGCGGGCCAAAAATGTCACAAATGCAGATGTCACAAATGTGCTGCAGATTCCTTCGAGCCAAACACTGCTTGGCTGTACAGAACTATGTTGTGGATGTCAGGTGAAATATTCTGAGATGTTTATCACATTTTTTTATGAAAGAAATGTATTAATAGGTTAAATAATTATTGACTTTTATTCCGGAAAGTAATTCAGATACAAATACGTAAACAGCTGGAAGACCAGAAGACAGTATTTGAGCAAAAAATATAAAGGTTATTTAAAGGTTTGCAACGGAAAGGAGAAAAACGGATGCTAATAATAATGTGACCAAATAGTATTGGCCATAAAATATAGAATAGAACACTGTGGGGATGTGCTGTTCTATCCTGAGACCTGACCCACTGACTTGTCATTTGTAATAAATATTTTTCATGAACGTTTTGTGAGCCGTTAATACAATTAAATTACACTCTAAATTGGGAACTTTTGCCACCTAAAAAAAAAAATTGGCACTTTTATTTCTTTTCTGGGGGTCTCCAAATGTGTAAACATTATTTTGACATGACAGGTAATCTTTTAGGTAATACCACAAGTTTGCGGAGGCTGCGAGTTTTATTTCTTTAGCGAGTTTATTCAGTAATACCACAACAATGAGCTGCGAGTGCGAATTCATAACACAAACAATACAGAGCAAGTGTATTCCTTTTTCCCCACAATTGAAAAATAAGCTTTTTAGGCGATTTAGAAACAGTAAAGTAAAGTTATTTCTGCTACTGATATGAAAGAAAACTAATTTCCTTGAGGGAAAATTCACTTCCTTAAAATGATTTATTATGAAAACACACCCCTATTAGTCTCTAAATAGCTTGAATTATGTAGAACTTCCACCATATGTGTTTCTGTGCATCAGCGGTTACTATGCAAACTATTTATTTAAAGTGTTTGTTTGTTTGTTTTTCTGTGTCAGGACTTTGCCGGTTTGTGTGGCGCTCTCTTTATCCTGTTCGGGGTGTTTGGAGCTGCTTTCCTTGGTCTTTTTGTGGACAAGACTAAACTGTTTACAGAATCCATTAAAATTAGCATGTGTCTTACGTCCTTGGTCTGCACCGCGTTTGCAGTGGTAAGAAACAGCAATCAGAACATTACATTATTTTAAAGGACATGGGGGTCAAATAGTTTTAAGATGATGCGCATTGTTCCTCAGATCAGTCCTCAGGGTTTTTCAGATAAATTACAGTTCACACAACACAGTGATCGAATAAGAGATGCAGAGTTGGGGTGTGTTTGGTATCGCTTTTCCACCAGAGCTAGAACTGGAGCCGGTGCTTAGCCAAAAGGGTGGCATGTGTTCAAAATAGGCTTGAGTAGCACAAACCTCTGTGTCATCTACATATGTGCCATAACATCTGCTTGTTATGTTTTAAAAGCTGCAAATTTTGCCTGTCTCCCAGTTTTGGTCCCCTGACAATTTGTTGAGCGGATCAGTATGGTGATCTTGTTGCATTAAAATAAAATGTGTTTCATTTTTTGTTCAAAATTTGCACCACAACCCCCGATATGCAACACCTGCCGGCAGGTAGAACATGGACTTCCTTATGTAAACATAATTTATGCATTTGGAGTCCTGTCCATCTTTAGATCCACATACGTATGTGAGCAGGTCTTCTACAAAATGGACTATATAAAAAACAAACATTGCTCACGTCTCACAGACGACAGTTTACAATCCTGTGTGAAAATGAAAATTATAGCCCTGATGTAGAGACGCTGTGCGCTGAGGTTTAGGGGCAAAAATCACCATTTTTGCAATCATTAGATGGCAATCATTAACCATCTAAAATACATATTTAATAAATATTTTACATTGTTTAGTGAAATACTTTTTATATTCATGTTGATAGCTGACTGCTTGGAAAAAAAATGTCCGCTGTAGTAGTTCGTTTATATATTTGTATATTTTTTTATACATAGCATAAAGGTAAAAGCGTTATATGCAGTGTTCTCTTTATTTTAGAAGTCAAAAAGTCTTGGTGGCCTATGATCTTCCGGCTTAATTGGCTCTTTGAGTGTTAAAGGTTGTCGATCACTGCTTTAGACGGTGGGAAGAGCTTTGATCTCCCCTGCAAACCACTGCTAAAACAACAAATTTGATGCTTGTTGTTTATTTACTCGACCTCTGATAGATTTTAAAAATTGCGCCTTTCAAATTGCGGTCTGTAGCACAAACGCCTACTCATGTCGTAGTTTCTTCCGTTCGAGACCAGCATGGTTTCAGGGCTGGTTTGGAGCTATGATCTGGACACCTGGCTCAAGGATTTTCAAAAAGGAAAAGCTCAGCCTGGCTCTTGGAAAAGCGTATGAGAGCCTGAGGAGTTCTTGGAGAATCACTGGTTTATTTTACGTGCAAACCTTTTCCTGTATTAAATCCCCCCAGGTTTCACAGTTGGGGGAGCAGAAAGTCATAATTGGTGCAGTTTGTGCTTTGTTTGGCTTATTTGGATTCGCCATCTATCCCATTGCCATGGAGCTGTCAGTCGAGTGCTCTTACCCTGTTGGAGAGGCCACATCAGCAGGGCTGGTGTTTATTTCAGGGTAAATCTTCTCATACCTCACCTTAAATTAAATCTACAAAGGTGTTTATATATATATTTATATATATATATATATATATATATATATATTAATATATATAAATAATATATATATATACTCTAGTTTTTTTTTTTTTAAAGAATGACACTTTTTTTAGGCAGATCCAGTCTATTGTGTACACCACGCTGTTAACCACTCTGACAACCAAACTGACCGACTCGTCGCAGTCTGTGTGCGCTGCAGGTGATGATGCCAACCTGAACTGGATGGGTGAGTTAGAAAAAAACTGCAGCAAAAATGCATTGCTTAACAGTGCAGGATGTGCAGCTTCAGGATCATCGGGTTACTGTACAGCTTAGCAGAGTTTAATTCTAGCTCAAATTCATAATAATTAATGATCAGGTTTAGAACATGTGACTAATTTCTGCGTCACTTATGTTTATGATTTGAGGAATATTCCAACATGTGAATGATTATTTTTATCATGTCATAAATCAGTTTGAAATGCAGGTTACTTAAAACTAATTGTATAATCAAAAAAATAACGAAAGCTTATAAGAAGCTTTATGGTTTCCATACTTTAGGTGACGGCTGGGTCTCTAGGATCTGACCTTAGCTTCCTGTCATTATAAGAAAAAAAAAAAAAACAGGGTAGCGCAGTGGTTAAGGTGTTGTGGAAGTGGTAGCGCAGTGGTTAAGGTGTTGGACTGATACCTGGAAGACCGGGGTTCGATTTCCAGCACCATGAAGCTGCTACTGTTGGGCCCCTGAGCACGGCCCTTAACCCCCATTTGCTCAGTTGTATAAAATAGATAAATGTAGGTCGCTTTGCATAAGGGTGCCGTAAATGTTAATTCAGTGCACTGAAATAAGACGTCAATCTGCGTCTATGCATTTTGAGTCATGAAATTATGAATCAATTGTTCATGGTCGTTTCACTACAACCACAAGAAACCCCGTCTGACTGAAACATTAGAAGTTCTAAAAATACTCCTCGAAAAGGATCCTAAAACCGAAACCTTAAACCACCCTAGGGACAAAATTCAGTTCAATCATGTAGCAGTAACAGCTAGCGTAGGACCAGACGTTTATCAGCGTTCGGCACAAATACGGTTGCTATTGCATTAACATGAGACGGGTAACAAGAGGACTTTCTCAAGGAGACATTTCCATTCTCAACTAGTCATTGAATAGTCGTCTCCGGAAATGTCTGATCCATCCAGGTTCCCCTGCTTTTGGTTAGTAGTTTCATCACTTAGAACACACTGGATGTTGCTGAGGATGTCTCTTTATAGACAGCTTAAAGATTACTATACATGGTACCACCTAGACCCTAGGGCAGTGTATCGGCAAGGGCCATACAATACTATACATGGGTCACGATACATCACCTCATGTCCGCATGTGTCAGCGACAACTACTGGAGCGGAGGAGGAATTAGTTTGACACCCACTGAAGGGGTTAAATAAATATTAACCCAAATATAAATCAGTTTAAAACGCAATTTAAACATGTATTAATACTAGCGGTTAGAATAGAAAAAAAATATCTTGCGATGGTTAGTTGTATGGATATTTTGACAGCTCTAATAGAAGGCATAAGGACTGCTGTAGACATTGCTATCAACAGAAAAGCTAAAAGCATTAATAACTTAAACTAAAATAAATAATAAATAAATAATTTTCTGCAAACTTTTTTTTTGAGTATATAACAGCGATAGTATGTCACCCAGATGGGGACGGGTTTCATTTGACTGCTACAGTTTTATGCAAACGTTTGGGCACCCCCTGAAAATGATCATAATTTTAATTTATAATTTGCTGGGTTTTTTGGAGTAGCAACTTCATTTGGCTATAATTTATAGCTTATAGGAACAGCAGCGTTTCCGTTCTGTAATAACATTTATTTCATAAACACATACTATAGAGTGTAAATTATAACAAAAACAGACCAGTGCAAAGATTTGGGCAACCCAATGAAATAATGATGTCAATATGTAGTAGAGCCAAATTTAGCTGAAATAACAGCCTGTAGATGCGTCCTATGGCCAGTGATTCTGCCTGCAGGTGTTTTGGACCTTTTTGTAAAATTTCCCCAGTTCAGTCAGGTTTGATGGTTGGTGAGTGTCGACAGCCCATTTTCAATGATGTTCAAATCTTAGGACTGGGATGACCATTCTGGAACATTTGTATCTGTGTCTGTACCCGAATCCCTCGGTAGATTTGGAACAATGCTTAAAATTCTTTTAACCCAGCAAATTATAAATTAAAATTCTGATCATTTTCAGGGGTGCCAAAACTTTTGCATAAAACTGTATCCCCTTTTCCTCTCAAGGTAGTTATTCTTTGCCACCAGGTGCCTGTTTTGTGCATTCTGCATTATTGTTTTACATCAGGAATTGACTTACTTTTCTAAAGTTGCTCTGTGTGTGTGTGTGGATTGAGGTGGTTTTCTTTAGTGTGATGATTGAGAATAAATACCGATGAAACTGTTTAAAGTTATATTAATTGTCACTTCCTCGTCACAGTGAGAATTGCTGTAGTGGTCAAGAGGAAATATACCACATTAAAAACCTTTTATTTGCCCAAACGTGCCTTGATTATGACGATGGTGTTGAACGTGTAAATTTCGTGTCTGATCGGTGGAGGTACGAGGACCCACTTGGAATTGCTCAAGTTGTTTCTTCTTTAAAATGAATCACGTTTTTGAGGGTACAAACGTACTGGAACTGGTAGAACACTGCACACACATCGGAGCTGGTGAAAATTTGTGTCAGAAGGGGTGGGGCAGAATGGCTCAATAGGGTCACCTTTTCACTTTCAATAAAGTGGCCCTACCTCAATATTTCACGTACGAAAATCGCTTCACACGCAACTCACCAATACGTACAAAACAGGCGTTTGGAGCAAAATTGAAACCCAACAGGAAATTGGTTATTTTTAATTTTCTTAGCAAATTTTGTCTCATTTCTGGCAGTTTCAGGTGGTGTTTTTTTTTTTTTTTTTACATATGTATTACAATTAATCCACCTTAAAGGTTTGAATACATCTACACACCCATATTCAGTTCTAGTCTTAGCACCACCAACTATTTGGACACAAATGACTTTTAAATATTCCTCCTTGCATGCATTTTGCTCATCGTTTTTATAAAGCCACCGGGTGGCAGTGAGCTGGGGTAATACAGCCCTTCTAATTCTGCCTTAATTTTTTTCCCCCCATTTCTCTGCACACGCGTGCACACAGTGCCCGTCCTGGTGATGGCTGGATTGTGTTGCTTAGCTACCTGCTTCTTCGTCATCTTCTTCCACACGCCGTACCGTCGTCTAAACATGGAGGCTGAGGCAGCTGAAAACCACTCCATACAAACAGAGACTCAGGGATTGCTGAACAACGGCACAGACACATGACCAAATCATCGAGCGGTATAAATAGGACGTGTCATCAGCGGAAACGGCCGATTCGAGCTGATATAAACGTTTATATAACTTTGACTAACCTTTACTACGCTATGCTGTTTCAAAACTGTTTGTATATTGAAGGTGTTTTTACTGAAGACCTTTTTTGTTTAATGTTTAACGTGGGAATTTTAAAACTTTTTTGTGCAAGTTTAAATGGCATTGTTTTTGCACAAAACAGGGATGGGTGCATTTTGGGACAAAAGCAAAAAAAAATTGGTGCCTGAAAAAAAAACATTTGTGCAGTCCAAAAAAAACCTCAAAGTCTAGTCAGAATCCATTGAATACAACTTTGGTGCTTGGTTACATACACACACACACATATATATATTTTCTTAAGTATAACATTTCTAGTCTTTTGTGTCTGCTAATGGATTTAATAGAAGTTGAATGTTGAAATTGAACCCTTTATACTGGTCCAGTGTTTGACACAATCAATCACTTCAACACTACAAATAAAATCAGTTTACTAAAGTCTCCATAAACAAAGTATTAATGTATTCATGCTATCTATTTTTTCCACCATTTTAACTTTGTTAACAAAAAAAAACAAAAAAAAACAACAACGGTGTATTTTTAACTAAACAAACAAATACTAGAGCTCTGATTCATGGGACCTCCACACATTCACCTCATTGTCATGCTTAAGAGCTGTGCAAATACATTAAATAACAGCCCGAGAACCTTTTATAAAGAGTCTGAATTAATGACACGCAAACCTTTTTCTTAAAGAAAAGAAAAACTGTATGTATTTCCAAGAATGCAGGGCAGAAACAGGGTGACAGAAACACAAACGATCCTGGCACAGACTCACTCATTTTAATCCCAATTTTAGATCAAAATGACAACATTAAATATATAAAACTGCAGACAGGTTTTTTCCTCGGTCTGGTCAAAATAAAACAAATTCTTTCTCTGCCTATTTAAGCTCAGGTTTTTTTTAAAAAGGTTAATTGGCGAGTAACAAAACTATGACCCAGGTATAAAAACAAACTATTTGTACCTAAGGGAAAAAAAAAGAAAGAAAGAAAGAGGGGGAAAAAAAAAATGCTACACAAAAAGTTAAGAGCCAATAGCACTAGATGAGAATAAACAAAATGATTCTCATCTTAAAAAAAAGCTCGATTTACTTGTTGAATGTAGCTAACAGGCCACACAAAATACAAGCTAAGATTGAAAGGATCTAACTGGGTGGTTGTGGGCTTTGATTTGGTGCACTGCACCATGAGTATTGTGGCTTGATCAAAGCTGCAGGGCGCAGAATTGCTGGTACACAGCCAGGATGTGGTGATCCAGTTCAGCTGTGAACAGCAGGTTCTCTAGTGTTCCCATGTACTGCTGGATGATCACATGATGCTGCAAACACACACAAATTTTCACTGTTTAATCTTAATGGCTCATTATGAGGCGACCCTGTGTTAGAGAAGGAGAATTAATGCCCTTTAAACCAGGTGCTAAAAGTTTAATTGTAGAAAGTCAGGTTGGTGTATTAAACACAGCTGCCAGATGTGGTGCTTACAAACACAGACTCAAAGTCTTTAAACTGTTAAGTTCATAAATTATTATGCTTTTGGTAACACAAGCCATATGTGAAGTTAAAAAAAAAAAATAATAATACCATGAGGAAGATTTGTTGCAGCCGCTCGATGCAGTTCTTATACCAGCAGGTGTTGATGTCCATGCCGCCGGTTTCACAGCGCACCAAGTGCTCGGTCAGCATCATGATGAAACGCTGAAACACGGAGAAGAAAGTTAGGGCTGAGCAGAAAAATGTGTTGAATTGGATTAAAAACACCCACGAGCCAAATACCGGGATTCACACACGCCGGTGTACTGGTGTAAAATTAATTTCAGTTTTAACCACAGTTGTTTCAAATCGAAAGAAATATTTAACTATATAATATGTAAAAGGTTTACAGTCAGGCCACCAATCGATAACCTACATAGGGGTTTTCCCTACCTGAAAGATGACAAGAAAGAGGTTCTTCTGTTCGCTCTGTGCAGACTCGACTTTTTCCTGAAGCCTTTCGATTTGCTCCTCCAGCTGACCATCTTCATCCTCACTGTTCTTCTCCATGTCCTCCTCATCACCACTGTCTTTCTCCTAGAAACAAAGACTTATTCATGGTTTTCATTCCTGTACCCACACCATCGAAATACAGTGCTATACACAGACACACAGAGCTTCTGATTCAGGTGCCGTTGAGAATTCGTATGAATGTCAAACTAAAGCTGTTTGATGCCACATCAACAAAACCTTGAGATAGAGATAGTCAGGAAAAGATTTAGTGTGTAAATGCAGGTTGTTGGAGGAAAAAAAAAAATAAATTAAAAATAAAATTCTGGGGACTCCTGCAAAATAGCAATATAACATTTATCTACTGCGTAAAAGTGACAACTAAGGCATAAGGACAGAAGCTACAATAACTTTTATGCGTGGAATGTAGACTAGAGCGCACGCCGAGGCAAAAGGTCTAAAGCGCATGAATCAAATCTAAACATACAAAAAAATTGCTTATTTTTAGTTTTGTTATTTTATATAAATTAAAAAGAGATTCAAGTAAATCTTAAAGCAGAGGGACAAAGCAGTGAAAATATAATGTGTTGACCTGCAGGACACAACTTGTATATTGCAGGTGGAAAAGCAACATTTTTGCAGTAGTGGAACCAAATCTTGCAGGAGCGGGACTGAAAAACCCATTTTGCACCACCTTAGTGTTTAAATCTAAAACAGATCTGGGAAATACCGCTGTACCTTTTTTGCCTTCATTTATAGGACAGACAGAGATGAAATGGGGGAGACAGAGCGAAAGGGGGGGTGGTATTGGAAAGGACCCAAGCAGGAATTGAACTCGGGTCACCGAAGCGCAGCTGCGCATGTGGGCAACAGTGCCTTAACCCACTACACCACAGCGCCAGCCCAGCTTTACCTTTTTATGCTGCTGTTTTTCCAGCTTGTATTTGGCCTCTTCCAGTTCCTTCTGGATCTTTTGGACATGTTTGTTCATTTTCCTGATGGTCGAGTGGAGAATCTCCCAGACATAAAGCCTGACCAAACCAACGCAAACAGAAAAATAAGGACCCACAAATAAATAAATCTGGATAATAATAATAATTTAAAAAAGAAAATGTACCTGGTGAAATCATGAGCCATGTCAGGAGAGAAGATCCAGTTGGCTACAGCAGCACAGTCAACTATTTGAGTACGTATCATCTTATCCACCAGCCCGGCGATCATCTGAACACAGACACATTCTCCATCATTAACACAAATGAATCAACTGCCTGACATGTAAATGCCATTTGTGACAATACATGGTACATTTTGTTTAAAGCTTAAAGTTCGTTTTAACATTAAAACGTAATCCCAGTGACTGAACAGTAAACATTATAGAATGAGCATAAATAAAGTAAGTATTTACAGATCATTTTGTTCATTTTTATGGCTAAGGATTAATTATAGTAATGGAAAAACTACATGCAAATACGATAACAGAACTTTAGTCATTGATCAAAGAATTTCCTTCAGGATCAATAATTACAGGATAAATAAATATAATAAAATAAAGAAGTACACCATACAGAAACTATTAAATGTACAAATAAGTGTGAGAACATTGCAAATATGGCGAGTTCCGTTGAAAAATCGCATACATCTGAATTATATAGTACACTAAACAGAGTGTGTGAGGTGATCAGTATGCTAACATGTTTGTATATTAACACATTGTAATTATTGCAAAATGGGGGTAATGAATATAAGAACGGTGATCATTGCATCGGCTCTGCTTCCTACTGAAAGGGGGAGGAGTTATCGAGTAATAATATCAATAGTTCTAGAGAAACACCACAGCCAGCGTCCTATATAATCCCTACATTTAACAACAGTTAACGACGTAGCTTAAAGAAAACAAACAGGGTAGTCTCTGACCTGTGGGTGATTCCTCCATGCCTCATACACCACTCTTAGAATGTGCAACTTCCCCTCATCACTCTCTGTTAAAGTCTTCAGCACTTGATGGAACCTAATCAGAGGTGAGTTAAAACGATTTGTATACCGTCCATATGGATAGAAACAGAGCTGCCCCAACTACTTCATAAGAGTATTATAAAAAGACTTAATTTTATAATAATGTTAAAATTCTCCAACCCTGATTTAAAAGTCACAAAACAATATCGAAAAGACCTGTATAGCGTCTATATAATTTAGCCTGTGTGTTTTTTCCTTGATTGATATAGAAAAATACTAAATATTTAGTATAAACCATGTCCTATATAACTATCAAAGTTGTGCATTGCACAGTAATGTAAATGCTAGCACAGGGTTCCGCAACCCTTAACACGCAAAGCGCCATTTGAGGTAGTTTCCTAAAGAAAAAAAAAGGGGGCCGCAAAGATATTTCTAAAATGAAGAGAACACTGCATATATTGTTTTTTTTACCTTTATACTATGTATTTTGTGTTTTGTATTTTGTGTTTTGTATTTATAAAATTAAGGAAACTACTACAGTGAATATTTTGTCTGCGTGGTGGCAGTACGACACCATGACGGCAACAGGTGGGAGGGCAAAAAAATGGGGGGGGGGGGGCTTTTAGAGAAGGGTTAGAGAATCGCTGCAATGGGACAATCAATTGGGAAAACAACGTGGCTAAATGCATTAAAACAGTGAGCATTTAGTTTTTTGCTCGCACTGATTCTTATAAATGTCATATGTGCTCTTGATGAGGCATTGCATGAAAGCTGTAAATGTTCAGGTTTCTCTGATTAAAAAAAATTAATATGAACAGTTACACAAAACACTTTTTGTTATATTGAAAGCAAACATTTAAATTAGAGAAACATTAAATGCAATTCATCACTTTTTCAAGTAAAAATGACAGTGACTATAATACTTTGTAGTGTTCTTATTCTGGTTGTTTGCTGCATTAATAATGTGTTTAGCTAATTTGGGGTTTAAAAACACTTAATGCACTAATCTACGTTAAGTGTTTTAGAAAGTCCCGCTGCAATAAAAAAAAATCCCTGTTGTTTAAACCCGAGTTCCAGTCTCTTCTCTGTTCAGTCGCATCATCACATGAGCTCCTCACATACTTATGTGGATATAAAGATCAACAGAACTTCAAATGTGGGACTGTTTTGTGTTCATACAAGTGTTATAGGTGGCATTCCAGGTTTCGCGTGCCGCATAAAGTGGGGGTGGGGTGGGAGTGACGCATATTTTGAGCGACAAGTAAGTAAACACATTTTATTTTAGTAATACAAG
Source organism: Bagarius yarrelli (assembly GCA_005784505.1). Classification (NCBI taxonomy): domain Eukaryota; kingdom Metazoa; phylum Chordata; class Actinopteri; order Siluriformes; family Sisoridae; genus Bagarius; species Bagarius yarrelli. The sequence goes on from VCAZ01000013.1 coordinate 3,393,437, forward strand.
AAAATATATTTCAATTAAAAATATCAATTAAAAACTGGTTATTTGTTTTCATTATTTTTTTCCAAAGCCACAGAGAACCACAGCTGAGGGATGAAAGAGCCACATGGCGCCCTGGAGCGGCGGGTTGCCGAACTCTGTGCTAGCAGATTCAAAGCCTTTACCATAGTAAGGCTTATGTACTATGCAAAAAACATTATATTACAAATTACTACTTAATTGCAATCCATTACATCAGAAGGTGAGAAATCACCACACTGACACCTCACTTACTTTGCAAGGGCACCAAAAGAGTGACTAAAAGACTTGGCAGCCAGATGAAGCAGTGTCTGCAGGAACACATCTATTTTCAGTGGGTTGAAACCATCACCTTCATCTGAACAGGAGGAGTTTAGAAAACAGATTAGCTTCTGCAAGACTTTTAGCACATAGACAATGTATCATGAAAACTGACACCCCCCAAAAAAAAAAATAATAATAATAATCAAAGAAATACTATACCATCATCTTCATCTTGATTAGGATTGGGCATCTCCTTTAGGAGGGCGAGGATTGCGTCAATTGAGACACGGTTTTTGATGGCATTTCCTACAGTTGTCGCCATAACAAAACCAGGCAAGGAACCTACAGCAGAGACGTAACAACCAAGCAGGACATGTTACCCAATACAGTAAACCAAATGGGGCCTTACAGATAGCTGATGGCTTGCTTTACTAAGTACAATCATCTAGTTCTGTTTTTGTTATCTAAAAAAAGCTGTATAGATGAACAGCCTTTTTGGTGGACATGTTTGAAACAGCAGTACTTACTGCTGCTCTCATCCCCATATTTATAATGAAACAGTGGTTCTGGTGGGATTAAAGCAGAGAAACTGGGGGGGACAATGTCCACTATCCGCTGGTGATATGACAGCCTGTAATTAAAACAAATATTATTTATTTATATATTATATATATTTAAAAAACGTTTATTATTATAACGGTTTATTATAAATAAACCGTCACCTCATGCATTTGTCCAACACCTCTTTTACAAATCTGGGTTTGGGTTTTTCAGGGTCCAGGGTTAAACAGTCAGACCTGGAAAACAAAGAAAAATCAATCCAGCATTAAAAACTTTTTTTTTTAGACATTGAGAGATATATATGACCAAAACTGATCATGAGACCCTACTGAGAATAGCAAACGCAACAATAGGCAAAAAAATTATTTTGGGCGGGATATGGGTGCGGTAACAGGACCGCTAATTATTAAGGTTACTAGTTAGCTTATGGTTAAAAGTATTTTTAAATTAATTTTAAAAAAAGCTCATGCTTGAATTTTTGCATCATCACCACAAACTACTTTCCAAATATTGTATTTAAATCAACATTACATACTTCCTTTATATTCTTAACCCAAATCTTTTTTGCACACTCAATGTGGTGGGAAGTGGTAGCGCAGTGGTTAAGATGTTGGACTGCTTATTGGAAGATCAAGCATGCTGCTGTTGGGCTCATGAGCAAGGCCCTTAACCCCCCATTGCTCATTTGTGTAAAAAGAGATAAATGTAAGTCGCTCTGGATAGAAAAGTCTGCCAAATGCTATTAAATGTAAATGTGTGCTGTTATAGATTACTTTGCTTAAGTGCCATGAGTAGAAAAACACTAATGATGGACCACAAAGTGTTCACGAAGCTGCTTGCTACCGACTAAACGAGTGGATGAATAATGTATGTCGATGTAAACTCGATCTCACCAGTCATCCCAGCTCCATCTAAACTGAAAGTTGCTCAGATGATGAGAGAACCAGTTGATAAATCTAGAATAGAGAAATAAGTTCAAACAAACATGTAAAACATTAAATCAATTGTATTTAAAAACTATGTCACCAAGAAACGGCCAGCATCATGTGACCCCATTGGCTAAAATTGTTTTTACTCGCCTTTCATTTTTGTTGGATTTATTATCTAGACAGAGGCTAAATTTAACACGGGATAAGAACTGACAGAATTTTTGATATTGCGACAAAAGTTTTTAAAGTAGTGCAAGGGTCTCACACTCACCGGTCTACACATGTTGTGTTCATTGTGTCCAGTCGCATGTACATCATCTCTGTAGCTTGTGCAAGCTTAGAGTAAGCCAAGGTTAAGTTGCAATTTTATATATAGCTTTAAAAACATGCAATATATATTAAAAACCTATCCAGCATAGAAAAAAAAGTACTATTAGTAATTAATTGCTCCTATTCTATTCAAATCATTTAATATTTCTCCAGGTTTCCCAGGGTCAGATAAGCAACTACAAGAACAAATGCCTTCACATGCCTCAAACACTACAACTACCAGGGTACATACTGTGCAATCCTGTGAAAAAAAAAAAAAAGAAACTCAGACAACGGCATTCTGTTAGCAGGAAAGGATACAACTTGAGGTAAAGACCCAGGCTGCAGCTTGCACAGCTCAATCAGTAATGAAGTGTACATAACGTCAATGTGGGGTGGAGAGGGTAGCTGGAGGAGCTCACCGAAGATCACCTAGAGGAGGACATTATAGCTTTTTTAACACCACTGAACACATTAGTACCTTACAGAATCACATAGCATAGGGTGTTTTGGTATAGGATCGAATTTGGTAAAATTACATTTGGGGCATTTCGCAGACACCCTCAAGATTCCAGAAGTGGCAGCTTGGTAATGCTGGGAATTGAACTCATGCTCTTTTGATTAACAGTCCAAAACCTCAACCAATAAGCTGCCACTGATACCACAATAAATAATATGGGGTTTTTACATGGTTACACGCTTCATAACTTACCTCAACAATATGATAGTTTAGAGGAATCTTGCTTTTGCCAGGATAGCTCAGCAACTGTGCGGCACTGAAACAGGAACATAAAGAAATATAATTGCATATAAACAAGTTAATAGCAATATGGACTTTTACAAGCTTACAAAACAGAAATAAAACCAGCGTGACTTTATTTAGGGCTCACCAGGTTTTTCTTTCTTTCCAGTGAGATTTGATGATGCAGTGCAGGTTCTCTTCAATAACAAACCTCTCCACAGAATGACTACCAGGCATGACGGGACCCTAAAAGCAAAACACATCAACAGACAATCAGACAACACATGCAACAAATTTAAAGGAGGTAAAAGGGCTGTAGTGTAGCGGGTTACGGCACCAGGTAACCACATGTGCAATTGCGGTCCGGCGACCTGGGTCCGATTCCTGCTTAGGTCACTTCCGTTTCCAGCCCCTCTATATCCCTCCATTTAATCTCTCTGTCTGTCCTATAAATCAGGGCAAAATGCCCAAAATAATCTTTAAAAAAAAATCTTCTATGGGAGCGCAAACTGGATCTTTCTAAAGTGATCGGCGTTGGTTTAATTAAAAATATCCGTTTTATAAGGCATCTCACGTTAAAGCTACTGAAGCAATTATATTTGGTGAGGTTAAAGATAAATTATTAAAACATTCCACAGTAAAATTGATTAATATTTTGTGGAAGCAGAAAGTGGGTTTGTCTAAAGAGACCTACGGTGTTTAACAGTTTAAAATTAATATAGAAATTTTATATAATGATTTCAACTCAACTCATGGCTTATTTATAGTGACAGATGGCGAGTTTGTAGATAAATTATGTAAAAATGACATTTTCAATTTGCTTAATATTTTGTAGGACCATAGACTATAACTTTCCAAAGGGGTCTTAGTTGGTTTGATCAGCTTACCAATTCAAATGCTTTTTTAAATAAATGATTTTAGCTAATGATGCATTTATATTGATAGTAAAATATATTTTTTTAAATTGGCTGATTTTATTTGGTACTATAGAGTAGGTCTTTCTAAATTAATCATTTTATACTGATATTATACCAATATATTATATTAATTGCTAGGAAAGAAAAATGAATTTAAAATATCAACAATGACATTGTTTTTATCCGTCTTGCTACATCAACTGTCTGTTTAAATCTTATTTAATTCCCCCAAAACAAAAAAATATTTTATATATATTTTCTTTATAATTTTCTAGGCTGCATTTAATGTGTATATTGTCTACACAAATGTAAATCCCAGCATCAGATGTGCAGACAGAATATAACATAGCAACTTATAATTTGTATTCGCCTAGTTAAGGGCGTAGGCCATGTTTATGATGAACTAAAACCAGGTAATAAGGTGTGCTAATCATCCAAGCTAAGGTAATTCAACTATGAGCACTGACTGTCTTTATCTGATAAATATAGATTCATTAATGACTGCATTGATATTGTAACTGCAGCATGTAACGGACACAAATTATTTTGGGTCATGTGATTGCATTTATATTTTGTATAGAGGGTACCTCTGGAGCATCGGTGTAGTCAAACATGCGAAAGACAACGCGGGGCATGGGGTAAACTGCATCGTCTGAGTGAGCTGGTGGGGTGAAAGGAGGCAGGTTGTGCTGCAGAGCTTCACACAACACACTGTCGAAGGCAATGTACGGCCTGAGAATGTGACGCTCCTGCCAGCGATCCTTTTTCAGCTTCTGTACCTGAGCCCACAGACAGTCCAGATACTACGGGAGGGACAGGAAAGGACAAGAGAGATTAGAAGATATGTAAAGATGAGTAAAATTATATTCGGCACAGATTTGATGTATTCCGAGATGTTGTGTGATATTTTACTTGTTACCAAATTTAAAAAAAAAAGGTTTAACCACATGTTGGCCCATGATACTAGTCAGCTGCTGTGACGTTTTCTTTAATCAAAGTTGTTTATTATTTATAACTTAAAGTTACTAATTAGTTTTTCAGTGTGAATAAAAGCAAATCAAAATGAACTCATACAACTCCCTGTATGTTATTAGTGAATTGCTTATGAGCAAGGTTTAGTATCTATAGATGAATATATGAAAGGGCAGCCTGTGCTGGGATAATGGAGCAAAGGTTTCACCTCTTCCTGTGGATGAGGCTTCTCTGCTGTCCACACCTGCAGCATGGCCACATGTGTCTTTTCTCGCCTCCTAAAAATGTTATATAACAGTTGGATTTTTAGAAAAATACAGTAACAGTATTACTACCAGTAAAAGTTAAAAGTCCATGTTACCAAATTGAATTTTATAGGTTTGCAGTGAAAAAATAAACCTTTGACCAAAAAAACCCCCATCAGACAATAGCATACTTTAGATAGTTATCGATCTGATTCAGGAGGTGGTCCATCTCCACATCCTTCTTCTCATAGAGCTCTTTTCCGACCCAGGGCATGCAGGACAAAACAGCATACACATACCAGTCAGATCGTACCTGCAATATATAAAACTCCGGGTCATTAAAATGGTCATCAGTGATGGTATACAACACATGATAAAGTCTTTAAAATATTTTTAAAACCCTTACCTGTGGTATGTCCTCCTCCTGTGTGACACTGACAAAATTCTCGAACATGGCAAGCATAGAGGGGGCGGCAATGACATGGCAATTCACCAAATCGCTTAGGAAACGTACCTATGGAGGTTAAAATGCAGGTTGAATACCAAATAAACAAAATATCCCAGCTTTAAATTCAACCTTTGCTAATGGCTGTACTAGAAAAACAGCAGTAGGAGTTACAAGTTACTAGAGCGATATATAGCAGCGGTGGCGCAAACTGACAGCTTATTAGCTCTTGCATTCAAATTGAATGTTCTGGAGAGAAAGTTTTAGTTAAATTCACCAGCGTATACACACATTATAACTAAGGACACGCAGTGTGTGCTGGATAACATCTTATTGTGACCACCAGTCAGTTTATCACAGAGAGTCATGGTGTGTACACTCTTCTTTGCTCATTCACACTCCTCACCAGGTAAGCAGCTTCAGAGTAAAGGTTTGCCTTCAGGGTCTCCTTCAGCTGCCTGATCATCGCCTCAACAAATTCCCCACCAAAGTTGTAGTTCCTTGCATTTAACAGGCCTACAAGTGTTGTGTACACAGTTAGCTTCTCTGGTAGCATCCGTGCCCTGCCAAAACACATCGGAACCACAGTTTTAAGCATTGGTTATTCTTAACGCCGTGTTAACATTTATTAAAACAATCGAAGGACCTACACAGCACAGAGGATACGTAGAATTTTATTTTTGTAATTGGGGAGATCTGCTTCCAGGACCCCTGCAAGGCCTTCTAAATTACTCTCCAAAGATGAAGTACTCTGAAAATGAGAGATACAGAAAAAAAGAGCCTTTATTAAAGTGTATTATTTATAATGTCAGGCCATCTTAAGTAAACTACAGCAAATGTTAAAGGAAGAATTTTTTCCATTGTATTGCTAAATTGATGTACGGCTACATGAAAAATAACATACAAAATAGGGACAATTTAAAAATATTTTTCAGTATTTAGCTTCCCAAAATATTTTTCATTGCCTTTCAATTGCTTCCATCGTAAAAATACGTTGCTGATTTGATTCCCAGCACCATCAAGCCCCCGACCGCCCCCCCCCCTCCCCTCGCTGCGCCCTTAACCCTCAAATGCTCAGTTGGATAAAAATGAAAACTGCCAAATACGGAAATGTAAAAAAAAAAATTAGGATGGAAATTTTTGTGGGTTAATGATTAGAGGTTAGTATACATAAGCCCCCCCCCCCCCCTAGGGTTAGGGTTATGTAAACCCTAGGGCTCAAATGGATCTTAAAATGCTCTTAAAAATGGCTAAAAGCTGCGATGTAAATGCATATAAAAAAGTTTTGTCCCAGTATGTTGGCCAAATGTAAAAAAAAAAATTATGATGGCAATTAGAGTTAGTTAATACATAAGCAAACCTAGGGTTAGGGTTAGTAAAGCATGCTCTTAAAAATGTGGGATCATTTCACAGTATGTTGGCAGTTAATACCCCAAAAAAAAAAGTAAGCAAAAGTAAACAGCACATCTGTAACATGGGATTATTTCGACTCCAAAGTGACAGACACTGAACAAAAAAAGGAAACTGCATCTGCTGGACTACAAGCAATTAATCTAATGAATCTATAGTCTGCGCTGCACACTATCGAGAAGACAATCACAAAACTAAGAAAAACGTCAGAAAACATGCAATTACATCTTTTCACTAAATAGCACAGCCCTAAACAAACCTGGATAGCATTACTGAAGATCACTATCCCATGTTTAAAATAGAATAATTTATAAAACACACTTTCTTCCTCGTACCATCTAAGGGAGTTTTTTTGTTGCCACGGTCGTCCCAGGCTTGAAATGTTTTTTTGCTAACTTAACCATGGACTTTTGTTTTCCTACTTATCTTGTGTAAATCTGCTTTAGGACACTGTCCATTGTTGAAAATGCTATATAAATAAACCTGAATTGAAAAAAATCCAGACACTGTTAAAGATGTGTGTGTGTGTGTGTGTGTGGTTCTGTGTATATATGTATGCATGTGTCTGTATAAGTCATATTGAAGCGAATTTTTTTAGTCTGTTACTTTTTCTCCAACTCGGCATATCAGGGATTCCAGCCGATCCTCAATTTCGATAGGCTCAGACGTCCGTCTCCTTTTGTTAGGCTGTCCTCCTGATGTACAAGATAAAAAAAAAAAGAGAGTTTGTGTTACAGTTCTAAACAAGACTCCAGGACATAAGAACAAACTAAAAGTTGTAGCGTCAGGAACAGAATTAATATATGTAATACATTGTATATCTGTTAAACACATGCAGATCGTTTGCATATACTTTTGTCCTAATAATAGAACCTCATGTTATAATGTGATTGAAGGATCAATTGTTCCTACTGTATAATAACTATTACTATCATGTTATAATACTGAAGGATCAAACACTGTTACTATGCTATTCCTCATCCCCATAAAAAAAAATTAATAAAAGGAAAACGGTGATATTCCTCTCATTTATTTTCATGTCTCACTAATTGTGGACTAGTCTTTCATTATATATTTGAGCCTTTTGAAATGTGTATAAACGTGACAGACACAGAGAGAGAGGGAGAGAGAGAAAGAAACAGAGAGGGAGGGAGAGAGAAAGAAAAACAGAGAGAGGGAGAGAGAAAGAAACAGAGAGAGAGGGAGAGGGAGAGACAGACAAAGAGAGAGGGGGAGAGAGAAAGAAAAACAGAGGGAGCGAGAGAGAGAGAAAGAAAGAGAGAGGGAGGGAGAGAGAAAGAAACAGAGAGAGAGGGAGAGAGAAAGAAACAGAGAGGGAGGGAGAGAGAAAGAAACAGAGAGAGGGAGAGAGAGACAGACAGATAGAAAAAAAGAGAGAGAGAATAGCGAGAGATGAGAGAAAGAAAGAACAGAGAGCGAGGAGAACAGAGAGAAGAGAGAGCTAGAGAGAGAGAGAAACAGAGAGAGAGAGAGAGAAACAGAGAGAGAGAGAAAGAGAGACAGAGAGAGAGAGAAAGAGAGACAGAGAGAGGAAGAGAGAGAGACAGAGAGCAGAGAGAGACAGAGAAAAGAGACAGAGAGAGGAAAGAGAGAACAGAGAGAAAGAGAAACAGACAGAGAGAAGAGAAACAAGAGAGAGAGCGAGAGAAAGAGAAAGAGAGGGAGAGAGAAAGAAACAGAGACAGAGGAAGAGAGAGAGATAGAGGAGAGAGAGAGACAGATAGAGGAAGAGAGAGACAGATAGAGGAAGAGAGAGACAGATAGAGGAAGAGAGAGCGAGAGAGACCACCCCAAGTAAAGCAGGCATGACTATAGGTGATTGATGAAATTGTAAGTTTGACGTCATTACTATAAAGTCAATGGAGATCCATTTAAAATGTTTTTTTTTAACGCACGGGGTAAGAAACGTGTTTTGATTCTGGGAAAAGTTAAAGTAAACATTTAATTTTGCCTTAATTAACTATTTTAAATATTACCAATTAAGTTTCTTAAACATTACGCCGCAATTCTGACTGAATCCTCATACAGTAATACATGTTTTAAAAGCCGTTGTGTTTTGTTCCCACCCGTATTCAAGCAAACGCCGCGGAATAGGTTTTGACTGGCAGAATGTTTCTGGTCTCATCATCCAATCAGTGTACGGCTCTTGAACAACCCAACCAATTAAATTAAAGCAAGCCAGGTCGCGTTGGAATACGGGTGGGAACATACAAACGATTGCCTTACACACTGTTAGCTAACGTGAGAGTAAAAGTCGTGCAACTGACCATCATTTTCATCGCTATGTCTTCTCCTAGACATCTCCTCAGTAAAGTGTAGCTCTTCTTAAATCGGACCCAAATCTCCGGTTTATGAGTTTAGGGTTTCTTCTAATTCGGCGTCTAACCAGTACAAGTTCACTTAAACCTGCGTGATAGCTACAGCAGCTAACCACCACTGAGAAAATAAAAGGAGTCGGGCTCGAGACAAACACATCCGGGGTACAAATGACTCCTAACCGGAAGTACCAAACCGATTTTTTTTTCTGTAGGTTGTATCCCAAATACCAAGTTAGTGTGCACTACATTAAGTGTAACTGTACTTTGTAACACCCTATAGAGTGTACCTGAGTATAGGATTTAAAGATATTTGGGATTAGCCCTTATCTTACTTCTTTAGGAAGCCATTCGTGTTGCATGGAAGTTTTAAACGAGCAGCGTAAATAGGGGGGTGGGGATTTAAAAAAAATATTATTTTAATTATTTGGAAGTCAGTTTTTAATTGTTTAGTTTTATAATAATTTAAATTAATAAGCTTGTACATTTCTCACCATGTGTTTTTAACTCGTATTGAGTTTCGTTGAGTCGGCTAATGGACGGTGTTGATATGGGGGAAAGTGATCTCATTCATCTGGACGTCGTAGGTCTAAATCCTGCAATAGTGAAACATGAAAAACAAGAGAAAGCCGAGTTTTCCATCAACAGGAAATGCTATTCCCATCTAAAGAAGAAGGTACGTGTTAGATCGTGTATGTGGACATTTATAACTGGGGGGGGGGCGGTGCCTGGCTTTATGTACATGTACATGTATGTGTGGCAATAATAAAGGGTTGGGGGAAGTGGTAGTGCAGTGGTTATGGTGTTAGACTGCTGGGTTTTGGGTTTTGATTCCCAGCACCACCAAGTTATTACCTTTGGGGGTCCTCTGAGCCAGACCCTTAAAAAGAGCTGCCATAGAACAATTCCACCAAAGTGCATCTTAGTATGTACATACTGTGCTTTCAATCTTTTGCACAGAATGTAATGATAAAAAAGAGACAATTACGAGTAGAAGTCGTAAATACAGATAAAAATTAAATATCTGGCTTGTGACATCCCGACATAATACCAAGCTCAAGGTTATGATTACGTCAAGTTCAGGAAGCTTTATTGTCTATTTCAACCAAATATAGCAGATGCAGTACACTGTGTAATTAAACAACGTTCCTCCGGGACCCCTTGGTGCTACACAAAACAACACAGAATAACACAAAACAACAAAAAGCCACATAACAGAAGAATAACACAGACTAAAGAATAAATTAAGTCTTAGCAACATAAAGTTCATGTGTGCCACCTAGTGCAAAACAGACAGTGTAAATAACAATACAAACATGGGTAGACAGTGCAAAAACAGACAATACATAACAGAACAGTCTGTACAGTACATTAAATTAAATAGCGCCGTAGTATTTCTTATTCTTATACTTGAAAAGATCTAATTACAAACAATTTTGACTATGCCAAGTTTCCGGAAGGCTCTAAAGTTTGTTATAGGCAAACCTCAACTAGCAGCATCATAAAGAGCTATCGAAACGAGCCTGGTACACGATTCTGGAAAAAGTTTTATTCAGGGATTGGAAAGAAGGAAGGAAGGAAGGAAAGAAAAACGTCTTGTGACGCACAAATAAATCAGTTTGACAAAAAATATGACCAAAAATATGTGACACATTATGTCCACCAAAAACAATGGTAATGAAATGACACTTAAATCCACTATCGTTAAACACAAACCCTTTAAACACGATCCCCACAGTGAAGCCTGCTGGTGGTAGCATCATGTTAACATGCAGTATGTTTTTAATAATAAATTATAACTGACCTTGAGGAGCGTGTGAAACTAATGTGTCCAAAAAAACTAATAACGGTCCATTATATCCGATTGTCTGTTAATTTAAATCATTGGGGGTTTTTTTGTGGCCTAAAGAGACACAGTACATACTATTCAGTACATACCATGTATATACCATACACATAATTCAATTCTGGAACCAAAGGACTGTTCGCTACTCGTGGACATATTGGTATTCCATTCTGAAAAAAATCGGATTTTGTCCGTTAAATCTGATGTTTGTTGGTTCCGGGACTGTTTAATCTAAGTTTTCCTGTCTATCTGTTTTTTTTTGTTTTTTTTTACTATTTGTAGACTTTTGCAACCTTTGTGGCATCTAAAAGGATTTCATCCCTTTGGCACTGCTGTGACGAGGCATTCTCAGACTCCTTGTCCATCCACAGACATGTTTCCAACGTCCATGCGAATGAGGTTGACATGCTCATCAGTGCAGCACTGGATCAGATGTCGAACCAATCTGAAGCTGATGACTCTGTACAGACATCTCTAAATGAATGTCAGGCGAAAGACGCCTCCTCCTGGATGCCTGATATAAGCCACCTTTCTGAGGACAAGTTTAGCGAGTAGGTTTAATTCTGCAGGTCTTGCTTATTTCTGTCTGTACGTGACTACCTGCTTATGACTACCTGCTTCTATCTGATTTCCCACAGAGGACCAGGGGAGGTCATTTTGTATTACCGCTATTGTCAGATAAAAGAGCCCAGGCTTATTCGTGACTGGCAGAATGAGCTGTGTTCAAGGCTTCACCTCACTGGCAAGGTAAAAACAAAACAAAGTGATTTTATTATTCGAGATATTGTTGTGGGATGTCTTTCACTGCACCGTATTTTGTTCTTGTGCAGGTACGTGTAGCCACAGAGGGCATCAACGGAACAGTTGGTGGAACCAAAACAGCCACGAGTCTTTACATCAAGGCAATGATGGCTCATCCCATCTTCCAAGTAATGCAAGTGGAAGATTTTAAGGTAATAAGCAGAAATTTTATTTATCTCCCATTGCAATGCGTTCTTCTACGACAGAACTGCTTGTAATTTTTTTTCAAGCTGAAATTATTTTTATTTTTAGACTAGTGATGGTGGTGCAGACTGCTTTCCCGATCTTAAGGTTGGAGTGTATAAAGAAATTGTCCCAATGGGTGTGGATCCAGATGTTATCTCTTATAAATTAGCAGGTAGTAAAACATCAGGCCTCATTTCCCCCAATATTATGGTATAAACATATAAACATAATAGTTTGCATACAATTTGTTTGAGCCACATTTTAACAATACTAAATCTCAAGGAAGTGAATACTTATGCAAGTCATGATAAGTGGGATTCTTATTTTCTGTACAGGGACACATTTGGAGCCTGATGAATTCCATAAAGAAGTGCAATCTCTTCTCAATGACGGTTCCTCAGACAGCGATACAATTCTGCTGGACTGCAGAAACTTCTACGAGAGTAAAATAGTGAGCGCCTTTACTAAATTCTGGGGTTTTTTTATTATTATTTTTTATTAAGTCTAAGAAGTGGCATAAAAATCTTAAAGTCCATCATAAACGTTTTATGATTTTAGGGTCAGTTTAAAAATTGTTTGGCACCAGATATCCGCAAATTCAGCTACTTCCCTGACTACGTGGAGAAGAACCTGGACCTGTTTCGCAATAAGAAGGTGTTGATGTACTGCACTGGGGGGATCCGGTGTGAGCGAGGTTCAGCGTATCTCCGTTCAAAAGTGAGTCTTAACTATTCAAACCAGCAAACATTGTGTGTGTGTGTTTTGAGGCTCAGTTATGAATAACTTGAGGTGTGATTGTACAGAACGTCTGTAAGGAAGTGTACCAGCTGAAGGGCGGCATTCATAAGTATCTGGAGAAGTTTCCTGATGGCTTCTACCGGGGCAAACTTTTTGTGTTTGATGAGCGTTATTCAATTTCATTCAACGATGACATCATCTCAGGTACCGTATCTTTTTTTTTTTTCCCCAAAACACGCCATGGTGCAACTTTAGTAGGAACACAAAGGTCGTATCTACACTCACAGCCACTCTATTATACACACTGTAGCCCATCTGTAGCAGCGTGTTTTTTTTTTCCCTACAGATTGTAGGTACTGTGGGACTCCATGGGACCAGTATCAGCTCTGCTCAACTGATTTCTGCTACCAGCTTGTATTATCCTGCACCGCCTGCCGGCAGAAAGGCCTTACAGCCTGCTGCCCTCTGTGTCAAGTCAAAGGGCAGACATCCAGCCGCAGCCCCACAAGTGGACGTGTGCACAAAGAAGAGTGTGAATGTACAAACTCCCGTCCCAGAATCCCTACAGACACTTCATGATATGTTTTCTGCTGTCTGGCATCCATTGCAGAAAAATAAATACTGTGTATTTTACTAAATAACCATAGACATCGTTAGAAGTTCCAGCAGGGCAGCACGAAGACTATGTATGTTTTCTAAAACATTACAGTTATACTGTTATTTGCCCTAAAGGTTTGTAGTGAATCTGTATTTTTTTAATGCTTTAAATGCCACCCAACCTGTATGTTATGTGACAGATAACACAACATAACAGTGTCAAGTGTTATTTTGTCACATGGTTCATTCTTAGTGTGAAATGATCTGGTAATTTTACAATATTGATTTGTCTTACACAGTAAATGCCTTTTAGGATCAAATTCTTACAGGACAAATAAAATCTTAAATGAACTTCTGGAAAAATTAACTAGAATAACTGATCTTCGATTTCCATCACCACCAAGCTACCACTGTTGGGTCCTTGAGCAAAGCCTCCAACCCCCTAATTGCTTAATTGTATAAATGAGATGGAAATGTAAGTCACTCTGGATAAGGACATCTGATAAATTTCAGAAATGTAAATGCTGGAGAAAATAACTGAAGGCATGACATAATATGGAGATCTTTGTTTAATGTTTTAGCTACATAAATAGAAAAGAAAATGGAAAGGCACCGACAGAGGCACGCAGTAAATCTACTTAAAATACGCAGACATAGATTTTTGCACTAGACAAAATGACAATTTTTTACACATGTTCGGTTGGTTCGTTATTTCCTTCAAACGACAAATTAAGCTGAATTATACATCTCATCTCATAACACGCAGGAACCCTATAGAGTCGTTCTTCCCTTCATAAGAAAGTGAAGTGGACTTTTGGCCGTATGCACATATCTGCAGAGAAAACGTGATGAGAAAACATGGTTGTTAACTGTACATTGGTGATCACTGTAACTGTAAATAATAACGCTATCGGTTGCTTACCTGATAGACAGGAAAATTGATTATAAATCATCCCCAGTGATAATAAAGGTACCATATGGTGTCGTTGCTAAGCGTCGGCCCAAGAAGTGGGTTCAGCTGGGCCAGAATAGCAATCAGCCAGCTAAACAATAAACAAACCGGAGGATTAATACATTTATATTGTAAATCACCTCCTAAACATGAGATCATCTAAAAAAAAACAATCCAGCTTGACAGTTAAACAAAGTTCACACACCTTAAAACTGTGTATTAAAGTGTCTTTAGATCATTTGTTAAATCCCACCCATGAGAAAGCTCTGCGAACAGAGCATGTGCTGCCCCCATGTGGTTATTAATATACAAAACATTGCTCTTTTTTGCGACGTGAATGCAACACTTACAGATAAAGTTTGTCATTATACAATAAATACAAAAAAGTATTTCTGGATTAAAATCCCAACGTTTCCTTGCAGGACAAGTAGGTGTTTTTAATTGTCCTTTAACCTATTATGGAGTCAGATTTACAAATTATATATATAAATGCTACCCAATCCATATATACACACACACACACACACATATATGCATATAAATAGCATAACTGTGTATAAATAATATATGTGTGTCTGTGTAAATTGTATATATATAATTTCTGAATAGATTTGTCAAAGATAATAGATTAAATCCACATAGAAAAAATAAACCTCCAAAAAAAAAGACGAATAGTTAGATAGATTTATTGGAGATTTAGGCCCTTTTTATATGTATAATAGTTGCTTTGTTTATTAATTTTAGGTTATAAAGCTTTAATGACACTGACAACCACATTACATTTACAATCATCTATGATTCATGATTGAAATTTCCATAATACAGTTTAAGAAGTACTTTATCTTTACAGCATTTATAGCAGACGCCCTTATTCAATTTATCTCTTCTATACATCTGAGCAATTAGGGGTTAAGGGTCTTGCTCAGGGGCCCAGCGGTGGTAAATTGGTGGTGCTGAGAATCAAACCCCATTCTTCCAATTAGCAGTCCAACACTTTAACCACTGGGTTACCACTTCCCTTTTTTCCTGATTATTATTAGTTATTCTTCTTTCTATCTATCGTCATCATTGACAATGTGTCCTTCTGATAAAAAGTTTACAAAGACCCTTAAATGTCTGCTGTGTGTTATAAACAGTTAAGTTTTCTGTGGCTATTGTAATGACATGCCTGAGTATTTTAATCTATACTGATGCAAAGGCCACTACGCTCAAGGCCGTGTGTGACTTTTATAACACAGTATAACTGCATCGTAGTGTAAAGGAAAGGGGCTCCAGAATGTCCATGTTTTAAGGATGTTAAATAAGTAAAAGTGTTAGTAGTGGATATTATACTCACAATAGATAGCAGCAAACTGCAGTTAGAACCAGCATGATCACAATAACTCTGGGAATAAGATATATATAAAACAAAGTTAAAATATATATATTTTAAAGAAATATTTAATAAAAATGCACTGAAGCTGATGTTTCAGGTCCTCTCACTGTCACGTGATTCTTGTTGCACATCTCATGCTTTTTAAGGAAGGAGACTCGATGATTAATTGTTTCTTACAGCCAGTTTCCACTTTAACATTCTTTCTCGGCGTGAATTATTTAAAATGTTAATAATAATAATTAAATACCAGCTTTAAAATAAACCCCACATTTTATTGCTATTTCCTTTTCTTGTGTACGTCACGTGACTGTCACCTCGTCGAGCTGTTCGCTAACTTTGTTAAGAATCAAATTAAAGCGAAAAACTACGTTTAATGTAACAAGTTCAGACAAGTTATTAGGTGCTTAAGTTATTCGTAAGACATGACAGACTTTTAAATAAAATTTATCGACCTGTTCACATCAATTTTAACATCCAAGTAAGTTTATTAGCTTCGTTGCTAACGTGCACTCACCCTCGATTCGGTCCCTTAGGAATAAACCACGGTACCACTCCTCCAATAAAGCCCCAAAACAAGGTCATTACGCTTATAGAGATCACGAAAGACATTTCCGGCATCGATTTCTTTTCAAAACAAAAACACAAAAGTTTAGTTTTACTGCAACATGAAGCTAAAGCAGGTTTCTCAACTTCCACAATCTTTACCAGGAGGATGAGTGACAGTCACGTGACTTCAGTCAGAAGGCGGGGCCGCCATCACTGATCGCTGTATCACGTCTTATATCTTATTGATTTTTATAGATATTTATAAAATATACTAAACAGTTAACTTGAATGTTAGTTACTAGAAGTACCATTAACATAAAAGCTTTATTTTGTATTCACGATCCGTTAGAATTAGTGACCTGTCGTTCGCGAAAGAGTCGACTCTTTTAAGTGACGTAACTCAAGAGTCGGCTCTCTGAAGTGACCATTAATATCATATATAAAACCTTTATGCTTTAGAGTAATCAGTGCAGTAACGTTTTAAAAACGCCTCAGCGTTACATTAGTGTGATTAGTGAGGCGTGTTTGCCCCTTGGCTGTAATAGGTTTTTGTAATTAATGACAAAAAACCCTAAGCAATGACAAATTAATGACCAAAACCCTAAGCTAAAACTAAAGACTGTCATTGTACATTTGTATTGTCCTGCTTATTCAATACATTGTGTGTATAATAACATTTAAACTGTGGACATGTTAATTACACCGCAAACACCTGATGCAGTAAAATACAGGATTCCCATTATTAAATCCCCATTCATTTACATTGAAATGTATTTTTACTGGTACACTAATTGGTTGAAATTATACCCAGCAGTTTAGTCTACTATTAAACATTAATGCAAATTAACTCAGTGAAGTGTCCTCTTTTTAGATTTAGCAGTTTCGTAAAGCTGTTCGTGAAGAGCAATAAATTCACCCAATCCAAGTTTCCTTTATTTAAGTGGCTCAGAGAACAAACAGCTCTGTTAATAACACCTGCTCCAAAATCATATCACGGCTGATTCGGACATCTTCGCCAACACTGAGCTGGTCTTTACAAAGTTTTTGCATGCATGCATTACCAATCTAGTTTAATGCAAAGAATGTTCAATGTGGCACATGGGCTGTCTGGCACTTTACCTGATGAAACTTAAAAGTGAAACTTGATCTACTTAAGATGTCTTTTACAAAAGAAAGGTAATTACATTATAACTTTCTTTACACAGCTAAAAAACACCCCAAACAAGAGAGACTTTTTAAACAGACTTTTATTTGTTAGCAAAAAGGTAATGTTCACTCTTGCATTTTCTCAATGGTCTCCTCCTTGTATTTGCCCTTCTCCTTGCCGTCTTGCCGTGACTTGGCTTTGCGTTCCAGGATCTTCTTGCGATCCTTATCCAGCTTTAGCCTGGTGATCACAACCTTGTCAAAAGAAAAGGGTAAAAATCAAGCCTTGTACTAAATATAGTGACGTTATTAAACATGGGAAAGTGATAGCGCAGTGGTTAAGCATTTGGGCTGCTAACCTAAAGATTGATTAAGAAAATTGAAGAAAAAAAAAAAAAAACAGGCACAAGGTCAGCTACAGTAACTAAAACAGTTACTAATTACTAAAATTACTAAACATCCATTTGTGTGCATTTGATGTGAGCTGTGGCATGGAGGCAGTAAGGGGATTCAGCTTAATTTGGGGGGTTGTTGGACCCAAAACAGGAGAATCACTGGTTTAAGATAATTAATCTAGCCGCATTTATGTGGCTGCATTAATCTTTCTCTGACATTGACCATAACACTAAATCTACCAACTCCCAAAGGTCCTCTAGTAAGAGGTATGAATGTAATGCTATAGAGTGTACACAAAAGAAATAGAAGATGCTTAAAATGTTATGGATTAATTAAACCTGTTAACCCACCAACATAATCTTAAACAGAGGTCCGATGAGAAGCAAACCACAAACAGCTTCACTTGCATGTGCTGCTACAACTATTAAACAAATTACTCTGAAAAGGAGTTCACCAAGACCTAGGGCTGTGCGATATAAGGAAGTTATCTAACTGTGATTTCGGACAAATATTGCAAATCATTCTTCTTAATAAATGTGGAAGACAAACTTTAGATTTCTTAATTTCTTGTAGTCTAGCAGATGCAGTGTGCCTTTCTATCTATTTGATAGTTCCTTGCTGCTATTATGGGCTGCCTAAATGCATTTTAGTTAAAAAAGAAAGAAAAAGGAAATGATATATTATTCCAGCATGTATTAACTTTTTATATACATTAAAGAAAATGCAAACCACTTTAAATAATAAAAAAAAAAACCCAGACCTGTTCTATAAACAAGCTCTCTTTGAAATAAGGTAGGTCGTCTAGCAACATTATCAGTAGTTCTGCACGAAGTCATCACTAATATAGTGCACAGTGAGACCAAGATACAGTTCAGTTGTCCGGCTAAACCCCAGGTTTGTTTTATCGAGTAATATTCCGCCTCAACTTTATTCCTACATATGTGCGAGAGGGAATTTTATATCTCCTATCCAGCAGTCGAATGAGGTTTTTAAATCCTTCTCGTTGCTGCATTAAAAGGCACGATGTCTTTAGTGAGGTAGCAGGTTATGACGTTAGTGATCTCCTGGCATCTTTTTATACGCTGTAACAGCTGTAAACAATTCTGCAGAAACTGTACTTTGTGGCTTGCTACTAGATTTGAGTGTCACTGGCAGTACTTTTAGACAAATATTTTAGCAACAAACACCTCAAACAGCCGCAGGTAGACCTTTTTCACTCTTTGTTGGCTGGTATGGCTGTCACTTAAAGAGGGCAGTCATGCATTTACTCTGGGACTTTTTATATCGCATTCACATCGCAGCCTTTTGCAATTAGCTAATCGCAAAGTTTCAAATCACAACTGCGATTCGATTTCAATTCATCGTTCAGCCCTACCACAACCTTTTTTACACCTAGGCACTTTGTGTGTATTGTATTTGGACTGTGATCTTTAATAACAATCTTTTATATTCGTAGTTAAATGAGTCTCCGGGTTAGATATAAATCTGATTGCGCCAATACACTGAACATGAAAATCAACTCATAACATCAACATCCTAGTCCAAGCTAAATAATTACCGCTTTCCATAGTCTTTAATGTTCCTGATTACAATCTCATCAATTTGAAAGTGTCAGACAAGCTCTATTCATTTCTTGATACAGTACGCTAACATTACGTCCTAAGGGCCCATATGCAAATAAACATCCAAAAGATAATTTAAACAGTGACGATGGTGACAATGGCTTTCATTAAAAACATTGCATTAACAGCATTGTATTCAGAGCAACTTACATTTACAACTGGGGGCAATTGATAGTTAAGGGCCTGGCTCAGGGTTCCAGCTGTGGCAACTTGGGAATCAAACCCCGATTTTTGATTCAATTAGCAGTCCAACACCTCAACCAACTGTGATAGAACCGTTCCAACACATGTCCAGTTTCTTAAGATGGTTTTCCTATCGGATTTATACAGCTCATATTTATACAGGAGAATCGAAGCATTTCTTGGGATTACACGCAGAGTTGCCATCTCGCATATGTGCAATAAATGTATAATCCCAGTCTAAAGCCAAATATCTTATCACAATGCTTTAAAACAGAATTTGATTTTCAAAGATGGAAACATTCCATGGTTATTAACGTATAATAAGTATATGACATATGGAAAATAATTTATTAAAAATCTTGCAGCCTAATCTTTAGTTTAGGATGATTTGTACCCTGCATATTCCCTAAAATCACATGCATACAACAATGCAGGATGATTGAGGCCACACCTTGACTTGCAGTGTACTTTCCTCAATAACACACTAATAATTTGCCTGAATCCTGCACACACATATGGCTTAGTATTTATTAATGTTAATTGCATAAGTGTGTTTAAATTTTTGTGTGTATAATTTTGGAACAAAGGTAAACCATTGTAAAACAAACACGCAGAGCAAACACATATAATAATGATTATTTAATAATGATTCAGTGCATGCCTTCCATTCATGCTTTGAATGTCCATTATAATTTTACGCTTTGTTTTTTCCCCTTTCATTATTGTTAACTTTTCTGTATATGAAAAAGCTGTAACTACAATTTTTTGATGCATTAGTGTTACTCCCTATTTTCAATCCCCCTTTTGTCACTTCCTCATTTAAAAATGTGAATAGCAGATGACCAAAAACTTTTGTTTGTACATACAGTTTATATAAGTTTCCCAAATTTCTTAAATAAAATTAATTTCCATACATCCGTGTTAGGATTTACAACTCGGAACTTGGAAAGTGTCAGGAATTTTTTTGCCCCTTTCACTATACAAAACACTATACAGATACCAACATTTGGGCCTCATACCTTGCTAGGGTGGATGCCCACATGGACAGTGGTTCCATTGGCCTTCTCACGCTGCACACGCTCAATGTAGATGACGTATTTCTTCCTGTAGACCTGGACAACTTTACCAATCTGCTGGCCTTTGTAGTGTCCCCGGACCACCTGTTATTCAAAGGAGGGGGGAAAATTAGCAATCACTTTTTAGCTAATTCTGAGACCATACAAACATTAAAACGAATACAAAAGTCCAACATCAATAGTTTTGACATGTTTCTCTCATACACACGATGGAAACTTCTTGGATGAATTATATTCCAGTGCTGTGCGACATGTCAGATTATTCGTTATGCTTCTGTCAATACAAACTGCCCAAAACAACAACAGTCTTACCTGGACTTCATCATCCTTGCGGATGGGCATGGACCTCACGTTGTATTTCTGGCGGAGCTCTTTGGACAGAGGTGAGGACATTATCTTCCTGCGGATGTGTGACGGGGCATTGAAGTGCCTCTTGCGGTTCTTACGCCTGGAGCAGGTCACAAACGGATTGATCTTCATGATGGCTATGGATAAGAGGAAGAGGACATGTTAGTTTATAAACAGAAGCTACACATTAGGGTCAGATGAAGGATATGTGGATTAGTGTGTTCATTTATATGCTGTAGAGGACAGAATCAAACTAGCACAGGAAACTATGGGCCAGGTGATATAGCAGCAAGTATACACAACAAACTACAAAACCTTTTCCTCTGATATAATAAACAGCCCCTCAATAAGCACAGCTCTCAAAAATAACTATAAAATAACGCTGTTTTTACTCTAAAGTGCACGTTAAACCATGTCGCCATACAGGAACATTTAACTACCATAACAGAAAACGTGAAGTGGAGCCGCTGGCTAAAAGAAGCAGTTTAAAGGCTAAAAGAGCAAAATACGGGCAAGCGTTCACGCATAAAGCCTTTATAAACCGAAACACTGTACATATAACCAGCGTTTTTCCTTCAACAGCCAAATCGTGTGTTCACTTTCAGTCAAGAGTTATGCGTGAACGCTAGTTAGCAAAATGCTAGCTCGGCCTTTCGGCATATAAATTGGGATTTTGCATATACTTTATTCAGAAATATCACTGTCCTATGAATATTTGTAGCGTTTTTAATCATAGAATGTGGGTATGGAGGTTTTACAAACTAAAGTGGCGCGGATGAACAAAGATACAACTAATTCACTCTACCAACAACGCTTACCCTACCGATTATCCCGCTATGGCCGCCGGAAAAGAGGCTGAAAACTACTTCCGCCTGAATTAGTCGTGCCGCAAACATCGCGAGAACAGCACGCACGAACGGGATTTGAAGCCACCCTCCCTGTCTGTGAATGTGAACATAAAAAAAGTTTACGTTCAATGACTTTCGCAGGGAAAAAATGTTTTACTGCACGGAAATCTGTTTCTCTCCGTTACAGCAAATTATCGCTATTTTTTCCCTTAACTCCAGCGCATAAATTCTATCTCCGACCTCAACTGTTTGGTAAATTAGATTTGGGCATAAAATATCGCGTCCTAACAGAACTTCTTATATTATTCATCTGTCATCAACAAATGCCTGGATAACAATAGACTGCTTTATGATTAATGTAAGGTAATGTAAGGTAGCCTGCGGGATGAATAGGGATGTGCGTGCGATCAAACGCACGAAAAGATGCGCCCGTAATAGAAGAACACTGCAAACAAGCACTATAGACACGTGAAATACGTGGTGGATGATTATATATATATATATATATATATATATATATATATATATATATATATATATATATATATATATTTATCAACATATGTTGCAATAAGGCACATATAGTCTTTATGTGCCTTTCTCACTCTCTAAATTAGATAGATAGATAGATAGATAGATAGATAGATAGATAGATAGATAGATAGATAGATAGAGATAGATAGATAGATAGATAGATAGACGAACACAGATGGATAGATAGACGAATGGATGGATAGATAGATACTATAGATAGCAAGATAGATAGACAGAAAGACGAACACAGATAGATAGACAGACAGACAGACATATGGATGGATAGATAGATACTGTCAATAGATAGACAGAAAGACAAACACTGATAGATAGATAGATAGATAGATAGATAGATAGATAGATAGATAGATAGATAGATAGATAGATAGATAGATAGATAGATGAACACAGATGGACAGATAGATGGATTGATAGATTGAAAGAGGAACACAGACGGACGGACAGACATACGATCAGATGGAAAGATAGATACTGTAGATAGATAGCTAGACAGATGGAAAGACAAACACAGATAGATAGATAGATAGATAGATAGATAGATAGATAGATAGATAGATAGATAGATAGATAAAGGAAAAGAAAACACTTGAATGTCTTTCCACTCGGATTACACTACTGTTGTTTTCGCAGTATAGTAGTATAAATGTAAGAGACGTGTAAGGGTTTCTCCTTTTTCTTTGTTGTTTTAGTAGCCTACAATAGGCCACTTTTATCTCCAAGTATTGTTATAGAATGTTACATTTGGCAGCCTGATGTTACCACACAGTAATTGATCTTTACCAGCTGTGTGCACATCATATACCGTACACATCTGTGGATAGTCTTTTTCACCTACTATACTCCGTACCTGTTGAAAGCCACCACCTTGAACATGGCGATGGTGATCCACTGTCTGAGTGCAACATGTTTATTTTATTTAACATGTTCAAATATTTTATTTAAGCAAAAAAACATTACAGAGTTGACATGTTTACAATAAATCGAATGAACGTTTTTTTTTGGATAAAAATGAAAGAAGAAGCAGGAAAGCACAGAAAACAGAACTGAATGATGTAATAATGCAGAGAATTTTATTAGTAAACAGGAAATTAGACTACAACAGGCTGGAGACACACAATTTCGCACCCAATTTATTATTTATTTATTTTTTTAATTTTTTTATGACAAGCTAACATTTAGTAATAATGTTTGGATGGTTTAACCTGACAGAAAAAAACCTACAGGAAGTCTATGCTGATGAGCAGAAAAGCATGTCAGATACATCAAACGTGGAAAAGCTGCGACTGAAGCCTACTAAATCTGGATAGTTGACTACTGCAAAAACGTGGCCTGATCTGATAAATTGCTGTGAATGCTGATGCACACAGATGGTGAAGTGATAGTGTTTAGTGCCAACAGCATGAATCCATAAACCCAATCAAGCGTTGTGTCATACGTCCAAGCAGGTGGAGGTGGTGTAACAGTGTGGGGAATATTTTTTTGCCAGACATCGGTCTATCACGTGAAGACTACAGCTGATTAACATATTGTTCCTAATCTATGTGCATTCCTTTACGTAAACATTTTACCCATCTATAATATACCACGTCACCAATGTTGTCTTAGATTGTCTTCAGTGAACATGACAATTACTTTAGTGTATTTCAGTGGCTTTCCTATTTACAAAACCAAGTCAAATGGAACACTTTTTGTTATGTGAAAAAACTGAAGCAGCACAGCATGAAATGGTACCAAAAACTTAATCGGTTCCCTTGAGTATAATTACAGACTCTGAGGAAAATGTCACGAGCATAATATTTTATTAATTTGTGTATAATTGCCGTCCACAGTGTTTGGAACCGCTATGTGTTTTGTTACACAATATAAAAACGTTGGCTTTCGTAATACGCATAAACGGTAAATACTGACTAGAGTTGATAACAATTTTATGAGTGTAAAGTATTCCGGTTTACAATATTTACATTTATTGGTGCAGACAATACAGCTTTTGATCAATTTTAAAGTCTTCTCTCTAGTGCATCCTTTTCTTTTACCTGCCCTCATAAATCAAATGTAATACAAAAAGGTTGCCTTTCACAAATCAGACAGCTGAATGTAATAATGTTGCCTTTCATAAATCTAAATTTGAGAATCAACCTCCACTATTATGGTAGAAATATGAGACGCTTAAAACAATCGAACACACGAAGGAAACGGATGTGTGTGCTTTGCTTCAAGTCAATAATAAATAAAAAAAAAGACTCAGGTGAAGAGAAGGTCTAAGATTTTTCCTTCTAGGTCTGAAAAACCTGTCAAAAGACAATCTGCTCTCAAACCACAAACAGAACAAACCTCACACACAGAGTTCAATTTCAATGGAGAATAGATTTTTGCCTGATTCTTTTGTTTTATGAGAAATAAATAAAGCTATTGGGTTTCCAGGTGGGTTCCTTGTATGTACATGCAAAAAGGAATAGAATAATGAAAAGGTTGTACAAAAACGTGTTGAAGACAAAATATAGATGTGTATATATTTGTCAGTGATGTTAATTACAAAAATGCAGAACATTGTTATTTGTTGCACATGTAAGTAGTCTACATTATAGTACAAAGTTTTAAGGATTATGTATACTTTCATACCCAATGATCTAAAAGTCATTTGGCAGCAAGTATAATACAATGATTGCTAAATGCTAAAAGTTCAATAAAAGGTGATAAAAAAATCAAATAAACTTACCAATTGAATTTAAGACTTCTTATATTTACATCTAAGTTTTAACCCTAAATATATTTTGTGTATGTACAGATTTGGCTTTGATATGCAGAAAGTAAGTACACTGTCTTCCAGTTTCACAATTTTATGTATCAACTCCTAAATAGAAATTGTGTCTTTCTTTATGAATATGACTAAAAATAAAATCAAATATTAAATAAACATCTGTTATTTTGTATAGCATTTTTTTTCTTTTATTAGGATATATAACTAAATAAATAACATAAACAAAATAAATAAGTAAAGCTTATTATAGTCATTTGTTTTCTAAAAAAACAAATGACTATAATATAATTTGTTCCTTATACACATCCCCATGTTTAAAGGAAGTAAAACACTTTCTTTCCGATTTTAAAGGTAGATAATAAACAGGTGATGATTTCGGCTTGCTGTACAGGCACAGGACCTGAAGGATTTGCATTTACTGAGAAATCAATGCAATTTCTATAATTTTAAGTACAAGACTCTTTTCAGAAAAAAAATTAAGATCATCTGTCAAACAGATTTATAACAACTAGAACTCAAGGAGGGTGCACGTTGTTATTACCATAACAACCATAATTACATAACTTCAGCAAGTGGTAGTACAGTGGTTAAGGTGTTTGACTGCTAATTGGAAGATCAGGGTTCGATTCCCAGCTGCTGTCTTTATGTTTTTTTTGTGACATTAAATGCCAGCGCACAATCCTAGATGTTTATTTTATATAAGCTCTGCCACAAAATCATTGTAATGGATTCCATGGTCATTATGCTGCATATGTAGACTGTTTCCTTTTGTTATAGTGGGATATATTATATATTTGTTTCTCTCTCAGTTGTATTACTGGGCCAGTTTCATTTATTTTACAGCTGAGTGTTTAACACGCTTAAAAACTCCTCTCTTTTGAAGCCGAGGCTTCACTAATGAATTGCCCTAACCTGCCTCAAAAACAGGTGTTCTTTCTTTGGTCATCTCAATAGGATCCATTGAAAAGAAGCACATGCCAATAAAAGAGGATCAAAGACAAAACCTTGGAAGGCTCATGTCCGTAGTGGCAGGCAATGTTCTATGGGAGAGAGTTCCCAGAGTGCATCTATAGACCTTCAAAGTACTGTTTGTTTGCTTTGTGGCAACAGGGCTTAAGAACTCCCTGAAAAAGAAATAAAAGGCGTATTTAAGTAAAAGGGGGCAAAGCAGACAAGAAGAGCACAATAAGGCACAAAGTAGTGATGATTCAAAATTTTCTTGCCCACTTAGACTGCAAATAATGCCCTACTCTTTTTTTTATTTTATTTTGTTTGATATATTTAAAACTTGGCAGCACATAAACATGTCGATCCAAACTAGTTTGAACCAGTAGATTCAGAACATATTTAGGCTAATTATTCTGTAAAAAAACCTAAAAAACTAGCAGTGTGTTTTTATGCTTTATCAGTGCTGATATTTATTTATTATTACCAGCATGAAATAAGTGAAGCAGCAAACTGATTAAAAAACAGGCATAAAGTTCCTATAGCCTGTTAATAGTGTGAGGTGCAGTTTTAAATTCTGACCTCAAAGCTGCCTTCTTTCTCATTGTGTTCATTTCCTCATTTTTTCAGTGTGGTGTACACTCAGTGACCGCATATTTGGCTCCACCTTCAGCTGCCCAACACAGGTGTGTCCTTACCTGTGACAAAACCTGGGATGTAGTCACACGCATGCTGATTGCGCCAAAAGGTGTTTGATACATGGTTGAACACGTGTGCCAGATGTAATCGCAGCGAACTAAGTGGAAACCATGGGCAGATTTTGGAACGAGGTTAGTCGCAATGGCGTGGAGACTTGGAACATTACATTTGTATATATTCTTTGCACAATTATACTTGTTGAACTGTTCTAACTTTATCTATTCTACTTTTTCCAACAGCTGTTAATGGTGCTGATGCTGGCGGATATTTTGTTTATGGCGTTGGCGCGCAAAGAAGGCAAAGCACGGAGGCGTAAAGTGGAGGGACAGCAGGACGCGCAGCCGCAGCCGCAGTTCAACTCAACATCTTTTCAGATTCCCCTCGATCCCATACTGACTGGAGACCACACAGTCGGAGAAGGAGAACACGAGGTGGACTTCGACAAGGCTATTGATGACATGGTGTCCCAGGTGAGGAACAATCCGGCTCTGTCCAAAAGCAAGTGCGTGGTGGACCGCCATCTGTGGATGTCGAACAGCCGCAGCCTTTCTCCGTGGTCGTACAGGTGAGTCGAGCATTTTTGCTTTAGATTAAAAATTAAACGCATGCAGCACACCTGGCTTGGAGCCCCCCTGCGCAATATATGTGGCTATATGCATGCAAATGTTTTGCTTTTGGACAGAAAAACACCATTTCAATTATAAATATTGATTATACTACGTTTTAAAGATAATATTATAGTGTATATAAAGATAATCTATTGATAACTTTAATATAAAATTAGTTACTAAGTGTGCAGGTGTTATTTTTCAATCTGTAAAATAAGCTGTTGGTAATGGGACAGTGCCCCCAGGTCATGTCCTTATCTTACCTTTATAAATGTTCAAGTCACTGCCTACAACTGCCTCCAAATGAATCTGTTTTTAGCTAAATTTTGGCTTTATTTTTTTTTAATTGCCAAATTGTTGAATTTCATTACTGCATACTCTGATTTGTGCCTTTAGTGTAAACCTTTTCTTTAGAAAGGTGCACAATTAGTGCCGCTTGTAAATTTGACCTTAAAAACCACACTCAGCCCACATTTCAATAAGAACATTGCACAGTAAAAGTAAAAAGGATGACGGTATCCTAGCAACAAGATACAAATAAATATACTTTTTACATTAGGAGAGTAGACCAATTGTAAAATAAAGGATATTTATTTATTAAGGTATAGAAATGTTTGCATTCAGCTGTAATAAATATAGTAAATTATGTATTATATGTTAAAATATTACAGTAATGACTGTACACTTATGAACTTTAAGTAATTCAGCCTAAAAAATGACTTATACCCACATTCTGTATAAAACTGCATAAAGCAATGTAAGAAGTGACATTATTGCTATAATTCACCCTGTACCTCAACAGGATCAATCATGACGAAAATCGAAGGCCCGTCGACATACCGGAGGCCAAGTGTGCATGTGCAGGCTGTATAAACCCGTTCACCATGCAGGAGGACCGCTCAATGACCAGTGTACTCATCTACGCTAAGATACCTGTGCGTCGGCTACAGTGTCCACGCAAGAAGAAGAAGAAGTGTGTGCTGCGTTACCGCACTGTGGTGGAGAGCATTGCTGTAGGCTGCACGTGCATAGCAGGCTGACCTCCAAACCAGTCTTTACGAACTTTCATTCTGTTTACGTGTTCTTATGTCAGAGAAACACAGTGTGTCCTACTACACCAGAGCAACTATCTGTCCAGTTTGTCACAATTAATTATTATTGTTGTTTTACTTTTATATTGATTATACTAGTCTAAATATTTAAGAAGCCTAAATATTTAGCTACCACTTGCTTATTACTATGCAGTTATGTTACGCGGATGTTTCTTTCTCTTATTCCAAAAGCGGTGACTTAGTCAAATAACGTGAGAACCACTCCTTTTTCTATTTCTTATGCTTTAGACCACAAGGCCAAATACAGCTGAATTTTATTTACTTTTACAGCATTTTTGCAGACACATATATATCCAGAGGGAATTACATTTGATTCAGCTGATTGTGCAAATGATCTGGCTTTAAGGCGCAGAAATGGCATCTTAGCAGTACTGGGATGTTTATGATCTTCTGATCAGCAGTCCAAGGTCTTGCTAAACATATTTGCTATTAAATGCATAGAGAGCTTTTTTTTATTTTTAAATGCAAGCATACAGTATGTGGAATTTTTTATAGTCATAGGTTAACATTTTCTCCTTTTTTTCTATGCTGTTGCTGAAACAGTTGCTTCAGAGTTTAACCGTAAGCATTATGTGTTGTAAATGCCTTATGAGCTCAGGTCTGTTATTTTGCTTCATTGTAAAATATAATGCATGCATTTATCACTGACACATTCTGTAGTGAGCTGTGCTAATTATACATTCATAAATAAAATTTAAACTGCTAAAGAGTTTTTGCATTCATTTATTTTGTTTTTATCTAATTTTACCACTGAGTGATTTAAAGTGGTTGAAATCTACTTTATTAAACACATTAATGGTTTAATAGACATACATTTAAAAACACTAAAACTACAAAAGGCGTCAAAATATGGAAGTTTGTCTACTTTTAAAGAAAAAAACACCAACACAAAGATCATTCATTAATGGCATACAACCTCTGCACCTCTCACTATCTACCAGTTAAGATAATGTTACATTACATTACATTTGTATAATTTGGCAGATGCTCTTATCCAAAGCAATTACATTTATCTTTTTTATGCAACTGAGCCATTGGCGGGTTGAGGGCCTTGCTTGGGGGCCCGGCGGTGACATGGTGGTGTTATGAATCGAACCCTGATCGTCCAATTGGCAGTGCAACACCTTAACCACTAGGCTACCAAGCCCCCTCCCCCTGTTTTACTTACTGATCAGCTCAATATGTAGGCTTGATATAACTATAACTTTAATACAGCAGCCAGTTTAGAAATTAAATCTAACATCTTACACAATCAAATTGTAGCTATTAGCATCTGAATTAAGATAAAGGTATATTTTTTAATGTTGTAGACCTTCTGCAGTTCCACAAATGTCCACTTGGGGGAATAAACGCCTCATCATGGTCTCGTCAGGGTTTTTTCACCTTCTGTTACAGTATAAATTAATAAATACAAATTCTGGGAATACTATAATTATTCAATAAAAAAAGGAAAGAATAAAAAAACAAAATAAACCACTATAGACATTATATAACATATAACAATCAATAAATCAGTAAATACAAGACAAAATGCTTTGGAAATAATAAATAACCTGATAATCAAAGCTTGTTTTAAACGTATTTCATTTGTATTTATTTTTGTGATTTTGACAGATCTTAACCAATACAAAAAAAAATTAAAATTAAAAATAAAATAAAATAGCATGTATATATATTTTTTCGAGGTCCTCACAATTCACCTCTGTTAATAACCCTTTGTGACCACAAAACAGTCTTTTTTGCGATTATGTTCACATCCAAATGCCATATCTGTTATAACACAGTCCAGGAGGTGTTATTTTATTATTTTATTACAAAATCTCACATCTATGCATGCAAAACACACACAACACACACACACACACACACACACACACTATGCCAAGTACATTAAAATGTGGTGAGTAGTTAAGTATTCCAATAGCCGTAAACATTCCAATTATAGAGGCATTCAAAAACAAATGAAAAAGCAGCTGGTTCAGGTAAAGAGTGTTGTGTGTGTTTTAAATCCACAGTGTTACGTGTATTCAAAGGCATTCGGGAGCATTGTGTATGTATGATTGTCTAAGGTAGACAATGACAAAATTACATTCCTTTATTCATTTCCTTCAGTCAGTAAATCCTCTTCCTCATTTTCTTGGTTGTGGTAGGTATGCGGTACACTCTTAGACAAAAAGGGTTTTTCAAATGTTTTGTAAGGTTTTATAAGATCATTAAGGGGGTCATCGCCTCCTAGACAAAAACCTTAGAGGTTCCCATAAAGGAACAGCTTAAAGTACCAGCTTAAAGTATACAGGTAGAGAAATCAAATAGAGAGGTAGAGTATGTAATTAAATACAGTCAAACGGCCAAACCATTGAACAATAATAAAAACTTGACAATTAATTGAACAAAAGAATTTTTTTTATTTTAAAGGGTTAAAAAAAATCACAGTTATTATAAGAATAAAACTTAGATTCTATTGGACATAATCTTCGTATTGAGTTTCTTGAAAAATAACCTCATTTTGTTCAGCTTTTTTTTCTTGTCATTTCTCCTCCTGTAATAACTTTGGTGCCAGCTGTCTGCTTCCTTGTCCCCAGCCCAAGGCCTCCACGCCCCTCCATTCAGACTCGGCTCTGCCCTCGGGTCCTCAGCGGGGTAACGCACAGGCACAGCTGTGCGATTATAAAACGCTATTCTGGCCAGCAGCTGCTTTACCACATCAGGTCTCTTTTCAGCCATGTCATAGCGCTCGTACGGATCCGCTGTGATGTTAAACAGCCATAATGATTTGCGGGATTCGGCGTGACGCTCAAGGTCCCACCAGCCACCTGGGAAGTTTCCTAACACCTGCGGAGGTGTCCAGTCTCCATATCCTGGCTCCCCTGTCAGCAGCTTCCAGTCCCCCATTCGCACTGCTGCCTGTACAGCAGTGTTCCAGATGCCATGTCCTCCCCGTAGTGAGCCGTGGCGGGAAGGCACATACAGTGGGTCTATGTTGTGAAGGATCTCATAGCGTGGGGACTCCTTGCCTTCGCTGATCGTTTCCCAAATGTCATACCCATCTAGCTCATGCAGTTGTGATACATTTCCCCCTGCCAAGCGTACTAGTGTTGGGTACCAGTCTGTGATGTGAACGAGCGCCTTACTGACCTTCCTTCGTCTTCTGAGAAGTGGACTGTGGACAAATCCCACTGCACGCATGCCACCCTCCCAATACGTCCCTTTCCTGCCCCTGAGTGGCCAGTTGCTTCCTCCAAATAAAGGCTGGCCGCCGTTATCTGTAGAGAAGATAATCACACTATTGCGGTAGTAACCATATTTCCGGAGTGCATATGTTATGTTGTGAACTGCCTCATCTACAGATGAGACCATGCCTGCATATTTGCGTCGATAAACGTTTCCCATGTTACGATACGGGTAGATGTACTCCTTAGGACACTGTAAGGGTGTGTGCACAGCCTGGAAGGACAGGTATATAAACAGAGGTTGTCCTGAAGGATTGTGAGATGCTAGAATCTTTCGCACTCTGCGTGTGTACAGATGTGTCGAGTATTTTCCCCGATATCTCCATGCCACTGTTTCACCTTCATGGAGATCGTAGCCGCATCTTCCTGGGCCATCACAGGATTCGTAGGTGTAGTAGTCCACACTGCCTGTCAGTGAGCCAAAGTAGGTATGAAAGCCACGACGAGTGGGGAGACAGTCACGCTTGTAGAAGCCCAGGTGCCATTTACCCACCATGTGTGTAGAGTAGCCGGCCTCCTGGAGGCGCTGTGGCAGGGTAACCATGTCAAAAGGCAGACAGTTAGGCTGCCGAGACCTGATGATCGAATGCTGGAGACCGGTGTGTATTTGATATCTGAGAGGAGGAAAGAGAATACATTTTTAAACACTAGTATCACTAGTAAGACTTAAGATAAACTTGTGTTGAATTTGGATCTGGAGGAGATTCAACTACAGTGTCACGGTAAAAAAAGCTGTTTTGAAAAGATGTCCATTGGTAAAAGCACTAGACAAATAAAGCTAAATTGAAAGTAGCATAGAAGCTTTTTAAAGTCCTCAATGTTTGCTAGTATTTTCTGTTGGATTTATAATTTTAACCATTACAATAATATTGTTTGCCACTGCAATTTCTTTTACAGGTTAACAGGAAATTCTTACAGGAAGATTTAAATAGAGTTTCACAAAAAACTATGAAGAAGTTTTCTCAAAGGGACAACATGAAAAAAAATTAAGTTTTATTCTCCAACAGTGTAAAGTTATTATTGTTTATTTTAACACTCACCATGATTGTGCTGCTGGACCAAACTGGGTGTGCAAGTTATTCAGCATCATATATGAACAACTGGCTGAACTTTTAGGATGGATGTACATGGCTCTCTTACAGGGCAATTATTCATTCATTTATCAGGAGTAACTTCTTTTTTCTTTGATAGTGAAGCAATTGCAAAGCTTATCTGTCTACCAAAATGTTTTTTGGCCAGTG
The DNA here is from genome assembly GCA_005784505.1 of Bagarius yarrelli. Lineage (NCBI taxonomy): Eukaryota > Metazoa > Chordata > Actinopteri > Siluriformes > Sisoridae > Bagarius > Bagarius yarrelli. The sequence goes on from VCAZ01000013.1 coordinate 3,426,390, forward strand.
AATCTATATAAGATGTAACCTAAGATCAGGAACGAACTCAGAACCCTGTGGCTATTAAGGCGCCAACACTAGCTTTCGAGTCTAGTGCAATAAATATGGGATTGCAAAAAAAAAATCTCCATGCGGTGGTTTAAAGCTATATGTCGCAACTCAGCACAGATTGTTTTGCTTGATTTTTGCTTAGGAATTTTAACATATGCGTTCAGGGTAATCACAGTCATCCTAATCCTAATATTCAGCATGTATTTTTTTAATAACGTAGGTCATTTCAGACACCGAAGTTTTTGTGACATATCCCTATGACTACACCACACATCTGGCTGGTTAGACAATTAATGCCATATAATGACATCATTTTAAGTGACATCATTTAACAACATATGGAAAAAAAAGACAAAAGGCATGTAGGTTTTTTTTATAAGACATTACAGTCTTAGACCAAGTAGTACTGAACTTTACTGTACTTGTGACTTCTGTTAAGTAAAATAGTATTCTTGCACACACATCTTTTAAAACTTTACTATGCATCTTTACTTAAAGTGTAGAGCTTTGGTTTAAAAACACTCGAATAATATTTACATGTGCATTATAGTCATATTTCCAGATGAAAGGGACTGAAAGGACAAAAGGCTGTAAGACAAGTAACTGTGTAGTGGCTAAAGAGGTGAGAGGTGAGATGCCAATCTTGGCTGTGGATAGGCTATAGAAGTGAATGCATTCCCTATAATAAAATATGCTTTACAATTTATTCACAAAAACACACCAAATGCTAGCATCGTTATTTCTCCATCTTTATTATCGTCATTAATCAACCCAAGGGTGCGCAAAGTTTGTGTATAATGACCAAAAGGCATTCGCGTTAGATTTACCTGCCGGTTAGGAATTGGCTACGGGAAGGTGTACAGATCGGCTGCACGTAGTAATTCTCCAGCTTTACCCCATCCGCCGCCAGTTTATCCAGCGTGGGTGTGCGCATGTCAGGGTTGTGGTAGCCGATATCGTTGAAACCCATGTCGTCTGCCATAATGAAGATGATGTGCGGTGGTCTGCGGGGGTTCGGTGCCGCGGGATCATTCTCCACCAGATTCTGGCTTGACCAGTCCCAGGCGAGGAAACCTGCACCGAGCATCACAGAGAGACCCGCCAGAGCCGCCCCCGCCATGGCACTGCTGCAGTGCGCGCTTTCAGCCTCGGTGTGCACAAAACCGAGAGATTATTCACTCGTTCATTACAGCCTGGCTAACACAAGCCGTTTTCAATCACTGACACGCCTCGAGGTATAACCTTGACCATCACATCTGGAGCAGAAAACCTTGCGTGTGCATGACGTGTCCACCAGGATCCGTTTACTTTTTAGGATAAATCCACAGGCGCTTCCTCTCTTCACAGTGATCGCGCTTAACTCCTCCCGGTCAGGCTTACATACAGTCCATAGGGGGATTGGGTCTGCAGGAGAGGGGGGTGGGGGGGTTAAAACGAGTGAAGTAGATTTCAGTCAGGTACTTATTGGTACAAAATGTGAGCACACAATAACACTGTGTTAATAGTTGATAAATGCAATAAACCATTGGAGGTTTAAATATTAAACTGTTAGTAATGACGACTGCAAATAGCCAATGGTGATGATGTATCATTACTTATTTTTAATAATTTAATAATATTTTAAATTGTAAATGTTGATGATAACGTCAACTTTAAAACAATGCAATAAACAAACTATAAATCAGTGCATAGGTTCAATCAAGGTAATCATTCAAATGATTCATCCAATCTGATTCAGCGTTGAAGGTTGTAATACTGATGACGTTCACTATTGGAACATAACAAAAGGCATGACATACCAGCTGACCTGGAATGAGGTTTGAGAATAGTTAAATCATATAAGGCTTAAAAATAAAACAATATTGATTTTTACAGAGGGTTTGATTCATATCATCAGAGTGACCGAGGACGTTTCCACTCTGCCATAAAGACATTCCAGCTGTTCTCCAAGGACTTATGACTTAAGTTGCTTACACACAGTGTGACTGCATAATTTCTGCTACCCAGTTTTCGTCCAAATGAGGATGAGTTCTCTGTCTGGTTCCTCTCAAGGTTTCTTCCTATTCTGTCTCAGGGAGTTTTTCCTTGCCACCGCCGCCCTCGGCTTGCTCATCACAGACAAACTGATTTCTGATTAATTTGTAATAATTAATATTTTAATATGCTTTTAGTTTGTTAATAATTTTGCAACATATACTGTATATTTAATATTTAACATGTTAAATAGCTCTCTTGTCTGAGTCCCCCCAGCACCCCATATTGACTGCCCTCATAGTAATGGCATGTATTGCGATGGCAAGGTTCATTCATGTACTTTTGCTTAGAACCAACAACATCTGGGGTTGAGATCAGAACACCGATATGTGGTGATAAACCATCCTTTCATATCCTGATACTTATAGCAAAATCGATCATGGTACATTTTGTCAGACCCACCCTTTAATAAAGTAAAAACACTGGACCAAACAACAGGTGCTTTTTGATGATAGTTTATGTGTCAAGTTTTGGTTTAACAAAAGGATAAACTAATATAAAAAGCTGTTTCTGAAGAAATGCAAGCTGATGAAGTCATTGCATAAACATTGTTATTAGCCAACACAACAATATTGAGTTTTCTAAAGAAATAAAACATTGAAGAAATTGGTCAATGTAAACAACAGCACTTTAAAACATCGTTGTAAGAACTGTAAAGAAATCACAATAGACTGTTCAAACAAGACTTCAAGAACAGAAATAGGGTAAGTGGTGGTCTAATTGTTAGGGTATTGGACTGTTAATTGGAAGAACATCACCCTAAACCCTCAAATGCAACATTGCTTACAAATAGATAAATGAAAGTCACTCTGAATGTTACATGCACGTATACATGCTGGTCAGCATTAAAGTGACATCCCACTTGTAAATGTCTTTATATGTCACATACACTTTTACCTCACAGTGAAATTTGTTTTATTGCATATCCCATCTTAAAAGGTTAGGGTAAGAGCACAGGGTCAGCTATGATACAGCAACCCTGGAGCTGTAGGGGTTAAGGGTTTTGCTCAGGGACCCAACAACTCAGTGCCTTAACCATTTGAGCCGTCACAGTCGCATGGCAGTTCAACATGTGCCGAGTGTTCCCAGGATAGGCTCTGGATCCACAGTGATCCTGACCATGATAAAGTAGCCTGAGAAGATGGATGAATGAAATGTGTAATAATTCTGCAGTCGTAAAGCCCCAGGGATGGTTTAACAGCTTATACTGTCATGAAGCTACTATAAATAAATCTGTATTAGGGAAAGAAAGCAGCCTTACATGAACAACTGTCTGAACACAATGTGTTCATTGAGCATTTTGATAATTTTGTCAACACAGTTCCGGTTGTAAAGAGTTCTCTTGCTTCTTCGCTAACCTGTGTGCAGAAGTTATGCTCCAGTTTTCAGATTTCCCATAACCATAAACGATGCAGAAAAGCATGCAGCTTCTCTATGAGGTCTTTGTGACAGCTTTAAATTGAAAACAGCAGTCAGAAGTTGACATGTTACGAAGTCCATCCCAAAACGCTCTTCATAATTCTACAAACACAAACAGGACGCCTTGTTCTAAAAGCTCATGTTTTGGACCTTCGGGCTTTAGAGGGGCATGGGTCCTCAGTGAGCCTCAACAGATGCCGTGTTCTGGCACACAAGAGTCCTCTTTCTTGGCTTGTGACTGTTTGTATTGTATATAAGTAATGTAGGGCCTGAAAGGTGAAATGCAAGTAGTCATATAGAATCAGCTACTGAAATCCACACAGGTTCACAAATTTGGCAGATAAGATTTCCAGTGGAGATAAATGTATCAATTTGCTGTATTTAGCCCCACCACAAGTACAGCAGTCCCTAGGGTCATTCAAGCGTGACTACATGTAAATGACACATTTGGGGCATGATTAGATAAACTCAACCAGGGGCATTTATATTTTAACATGTATTACTGTTCTAGTGTATTCAACAGCACTTCACTTGGACTTGGATACAGTTTGCCTCATAAGACTCCTGTTTTAATTATTGTAGACATTCAATGAATAATAAATTAAGCTGGCAGACTAAATAAAAGCTTATTCTATTAATTTGCATGTCTGGAGGGGGTCAGCAAGTGGCCACAGGCCTTTCTGAAAGCTTCAATATTATATCATGAATTATTCAACAACCTGGAATGTTTGTCACATTACCAATTACTGTTACGTTACCAGAGAAAGAGACATAACTCACTGTGTGTGTGTGTATGTGTGTGTCCTTTTTTTTTTACATAAATAGTCTTACGTAGCATGAGTTATGTAAATGACCAGACATGTCCTTAGAGCCTTTATATAATCTTGGAAAAAAAAACATAAGACGTTTGATCAGCTCAATTCCTGGCAATTTGTAACTTACCAGTCCGGCAGGTTAAGGTGGTTATAAAAAAATTTCATGAGTCAACATTTTACCACCCAAGTCCAGAACATCATGTTTATACAGAACGTCGGTGTAATAATTCAAGACAAAATGAACCGCATTTAAGACAACATTATGATGTGTTTCAGAATGTATTAAGTTAAAAATGAGCATCTTGTGGTATTCAAGATAGCAAATGCTGCTGTAAATGTCTGCTTTTAGTTTTGATAGTCATTTATTTTTGGTTGTTTTGAATTTCTGTGTCACATTTTTTAGTTACACTATTCTGAGTAAGTCCATTTATTTTTTTCCCCTACAAAGAAGAAAGCATAAAATCTGAACACATTGCATTACTTTTAACAGATTAGGTATTTTAAGGACGGTGGTGGGTAATCATTTGGTTAAGGTTACTGATCCGATGATCACATTCGGTATGTGGGGCAATAATAATGTTTTAATTCTTTCAAACGTGAATATTTCAAGCTTAACAATATTGATATTGAATATTGATCTAAAACACATTGAAATAATTCTTTAATTACAGCCTAAAAGACTTACAAATCCCCTCAGTGCGGCTCCAGATGACATAAACTAAAGTTGAAACATGGCAGAAAGTGGAGCAATTCCGATTCTTCCCATGTGTCTTCAATAGGAGTGATTATGATTTTGGTGGGGTGCCTTCTTCCTGGAAGCATTGCCGTCTGAGCCAGTTTAGAGTAAGTGCGAATAAAAATGTAGCACAAAGCTAGGATTCATCTTAAATTGCTTTAACTAAATTAAAAAATCGTGGCTTAACCTTTCATCTGGAAACCATTTATTTATTAAGAGACTTTTTAGGAAAATTATGTTTGGTTCTTCATCAAGAAAATTCAAGTTTTGGAAATTCTTTTTCTGCTTAAGGGTGTGGTACTATATATTTACTTACTGCTGTGTGTGTATGGGATCTGTGCATACATGTTCTTTGTATATTTTGTATATTAAGTGTATTGAAGGGATAGCTGGCTAGTCCCCTAAAGGAAGACAAATCTGTAGCAGGTTTTCTTTTAGTGACCATGGTTAAGGTATATGTTTACATTTAGGTGTAGCATTAATAATTGCTAATTTTTTCCTTAAAAGGTCCCTACAAGAATATTAAGTGTGTGTGTGTGTGTGTGTGTGTGTGTGTGTGTGTGTGTGTTTTGTATATTTTAGACCAAAGAGTTTTGATTTTAGGCTGCACATTTGGTTCGGTTTTACAAGGAAAACAGTTTGACAATATTTATTTAAATCGTTCCTGTTTGTTACTGTGGTTATGGTTTGGATTTAGGTGTAATTATAGCGTTTATTAGTTGCATTAAAGGGGTAATAGGTGATTGTTTTTAGAAATATTTTTCCTTCTACTGCTTAAAAACTCTTTACATCCCTATAGCAATCATTAAGTGGTCTTAATGTATTTATATGTATTTCTATATTCTATAGAAGGCATAAAACCAAATGCTTAAAAGTCCAATAAAATTGTTCGGTAAAATTATTATAGGCTTTCCCACCTCAACAGTGCAGTAAATACTTAATACAAGCTGAAATCTACTACAGGGGTCATAGGGCCTGAAAGATGACACCATGGTTGCTGTATTTCTTTTGACCAGGTGGGAATATGGTGTGATGCGATTTAGTTATGTTGATAGTAATATGTAGCTTACTTTGTTTGTGTACCTTATGAAATAGCTCAACTACAGCAGCTGTGCGCATTTATGCGTTTAGAAGGTGTGGGTTGGGCAGTAAGGGTGGAATAGGGCAGTTAGCATGTTCTATAATATCCTACTGCACCTTTAATTATTTTAGTGAAAGATGTAAAGATCGTGTTTTCTGTTTGATCTTGTTTTCTGTTTTGTTTATGTTTTGTTCATGTTTATCATGTTTCATGTTTTGTTTATGTTTTGTTCATGTTTATCATGTTTCATGTTTATGTTTCTTGTTTAAGTTTTGTTCATGTTTATGTTTTTATGTGTTTGTTTTATGTTTATTGTTTATTTTTTATGTTTAAGTTTCATGTTTTATGTTTATATTTCAAGTTAATGTTTTTTGTTCATGTTAAGTTCATGTTTGATCAGGTTGATGTTCTAATTTTGTTTCTTGTTTAAGTTTCGATTATGCCATGTTCATTGTTCATACCATTTCTGGTTTTGTCCTGGTCATGTAATTTCTTTTCTCATGTGTTCCTGTCACTTGATCCCCTTGTCCATGTGTCTTGTTCTCATTGGGTAGTCTTATGTATTTATAGCCCCTGTGTTTCCCATTGTTTTTGTCATGGATTTTATTTGTGTCCCTGTACCGCTATCGTGAGTCTCTTTATCAAGCTAAGGCAAGGTACGTTTCTGCTAGTCGAGTTATGTTTGCTGTTTATATTTATGCTAAGTGTTTAAGTCAAGTCTAGCTAAGCTAAGTTAGGCTAAGTCAAGTTTAGTTTATTTTTATTGTTTTGCCAAGAGTTTCCGTTTGTTGGTTTGTCACTGTGTAAATAAACTTCACCTTTGGGTTTTAAAACTACTACTCGCTTCAGTGGGATTCGTTACAAAAGATCCTTACAAGAATATTGAATGTGTGTTTGTTACATGAGTTCTCATACTACAGGGTGTCCCATAGGTTTCCATACATAGGACAAATAAACATTTGTTTTTAATGAAAACTATTTTCCCAGATCCCCAGATTTCACCAGCCACTTGATTTTTATCTTTAGGAGCATTTGAAGACCATAATGTATCAGAAAAAGATACAAAACATAAATAATCTCAGGAAACGTATCACCAAGGCCATAACAAGCATAACTCCAGCTGTGCTTATAGGTGTTCTTCAGCAGTGGAGGAGCAATGGTTTTCATTAAAAAATTTTTCCTATGTTTTTTTTTTGTATTTTTCCTATGTATGTAAACTCATGGGACACCCTGTATTTTGATACTTTAATGGGACTTATTTTGATGACTTAACGTTGCTCAATGGTAAATGTGTGTGTGTGTGTGTGTGTGTGATGTGTGTGTGTGAGATCTCCTACAGTGTTCCGTACAGGGTGTATTTATGCATTACTCTCAGTGTGTCTTGGTGTTTACTACAATCCAAACAGGATAATGTGTTTCTGGAGAACGTAGGAAGTAAATACATGTTTGCCGTCATTTGCTGAAATCCACCCTGATTTCTTGTGGCATGAGTTTGTTTAATAAATTGCAATTTGTATTTAAATAGGGTATCATGCGTTTTTAATACACGTTGTCAGAAAGTAGCTGTCGGCAACATGTTTTAAAACATCCTCCTGTCATACAGTTTTTATAATCAAACCACAAATGCAGTCTTTTTATTCTCAAGGTCCTGCTTTAAAAAGGATTATTCAGATGTCATCATTTACAGTTTGGGTCCATGAAACATGTTAAAACAACTCAATTCACTGTTCCAGCCTATTAACTAAGTCGTTTAACACATGGTCTTTTGTATCTCGAGTCCAATTTCCACAGTTAGCAGTGCCTGCATTTGGAGAAATAGAGGACACATGAAAGGGGATAATTAGACAAGGGGCCTATAAAGCTGGAAGCATAGTGAGGTGCAGATGTTGGACTTGGCAAGCACAGTGGCATGTTTCTCAATGCTGGCTGCTTGCTAGTGCTAACACAGACGTTTTATCAACGTTAGCAGAGCGTATAAACTGCCACACCTCTCATCTGTCTTACATTATGACACTTTTTCCATCTAATGTCTAATTAGCACCAGTGCTGTTAATGTGCTCTTTTTAGCCAAATAGATAATTAACATTTTCTGTGAGCATCGTTAGATGAAAGCAGAGACATGAAAAGAAACACTTTTAATAGTTACGGTAGGGCATGGGATATATTTTAGGACTGAGCTCCATTTGTTTGCAATAGGAGATGTGTACAAATCTTTTAAAAATAAAGAGAGAGAAAAAAGCCATCTTCCTGCTTCCCTCTAGATCCTAGACCAACCTGTCTAAATATGTGTGTGTAGACATGAGATTATTTATACATTCATTTGCAGTGTGTTTGCTGTACGTGTGTGCAGTTTTTTAGCACATGACACATTAAAGACCGGAGTGAAAGTGGGTTTTGCGTCTTAACCACAGGAAGTGGGTACAGCTCCAAAGGTGAACCAGTGAAAGGAGGATTCGAAAAGAAGCTGAAGTAAAGTTTTGGCAAGTTTTTTAGGGGACTGATATTAGAAGATACAGGCAGGACAGCTTGGGTAGAGGACAGCTTTCAGATTTATGATTTACATGCTTTCATTTCACCAGGCTGATCATTGTAGGAATAATCTTGATCATAACTGATCACAACATAACTGAGTCTTGATCAGCACCACGAAAAGGGCCATGAAAGTGCAAAATGGCTTTGCAAACATAGACCACAGAAATTTGTACAAAAAAGACCAGTTTGTAAAATGCATTCAAAGTCGACTGAAAACTTTTGTTTTGAGATTTTTTAATCATTTAGAAATAAAAAGATTTTTAAAAAATCACACAAAGTAGATTTTTTTGTGGTGCTAAAAGAGTTTGTTAACAAAAACCATGACACACACATCTTGGTAGAGAGAACAAATCTGGTAGAATTAAACCGATTTAAGTAACTTTGAAAAGCATGAAAGCATTTCCGTTTTCTGTGCAGTACCCATCAGGTTTGTAACTAAAGATTCCTGGATGTGACACGTGTACAAAGACAAAATAAGATGAAGTAGACAAAAATCCCAAGACAAAAATAAATAGATGGGGCCCTTCTTAAAGATTAGATTCGTTAGATACATACAGTATTTATACCACATACAAAAAGGAGTCAAAACACATATAATAGATTGAATATAATACATATAATAGATAAAAATATTTAGTTTTTTAAAACAAAGTGCTTATTTTTTAATGAAAAAAATTCATCTTTAATGTAGAAGACTGTACAGAAAATACAGAACAATCTTTATATTTACAGTAAGATATATTTTTATATTTATATTTACAGTCACCTGATACATTCCACATGATTCATGCTGCTGCTAAGTATAACCCTCGCTAAGCTGTTTCCCAGTAAACCCTATAACTAATTGAATTATTACCAGTAATTTATATTATAATTAATCATATTTCCATCACTTGCCACTGTCAAAGCTTCTTGCTTTTTTCCTCTAGACAGATACACCCTCTTCGTGTTCAAATTAGCAAGTAAGCGATGTGCTACTTTAAAAACGCTGAGTGAAGCATCCGGAAAAAACAAGCACATCCAGCCTAACGTGAGAGGGTGCCCCTAGTGGTATGCATATATATTGCTTCTGGTTATATAAATAATAACATTTCCGACTGTTCATATGGTCAGCTGTGGGGTGACCCCTTAAAATGCGGGGCCCCAGGCAATTGCCTGTATAGCCAACCTAGAGCTATACCTCTGCAGGTGTAAGGCTGATACTGCTATCTAAACAGTTTTTTCTACGCTAACCAGTTCTTTCCACAATTCCTAAACCCCCCAAGTGAATAACCCCCACCTGGCTCAAAGGAAGTTTAAGATAAATAAATAAATCTTTGCTAATTATCATAAATGCTAATAATTTAGTTAACTCTTAAAACACTGTAGGAAAAAAAACACTAACAAGAATCTTTTGCTGTAGTGGTTATGCAGAAAGATGTCCTGTTGGACAAAACGATGTTGGTGGCTGTTATTACAATTACTGCAGTAAAGTTTTAAGGAACAAGCGTTAGTGTTTAATCCGTAGGGAAACAGAAACCTGTTTATGAGTGTAACACGATCTGTCCAGACATACGCAAAGTAAACAGCGTAAGCCAGGCCACAAACCACCTCGTTCAGACGCACAAGTCGAATCACATCATAATTTCAGCGTTAATCAGTTGCTGAAGATGGACAGCTACGGACATCCTGGACAGGAATGGATTTACACAAACACACACATACACACACGAGTCAAACTGTGCGAAAAAATAATTAAAGAAAACATTTCAAACAGGTTGTGATTATGTGCTAAACGTGTGAATTTATATTCACGCTATATTAATGAGGTAAGACTGAACTTGTCTTGCCTCGTCTGAACATTTCCTGATGTTTTGGTTGGATAACAGCCTGTTTTCTTTCCTAAACTCATGAAGGAAGCTCTTTTACTGCTCTGACCTCCACGGCCACTCGGCAACGCCCCCTTGTTACGTGATCCATCACAACATCACCCCCTAACCCCCATTCGCATGTGCACACACACACACACACACACACACACACACACACACACATACACTCCAACACTGTAAACACCACCTATTACCACCTCTCCACAAACTCTATTCCAATACCAGCCTTAACCAATGCCAAACAGAACCCAACTGGGCCAACACTTCTCCTTCAAGACCATCCCGGCCACCAGAAACACACGCTTCTGTGAGCAAACACACACACTATTCCAACATCACACCATCGAGTACACACCAATACACTAGCAACTTAACTGTAAGCCATTCCTGCCATGTGCACACACACACACACACACACACACACACACACACACAGACCTCACACACAAACTTGCAGTTTAGTGTTAGTGTATGTGTAACATTTTACACCAAACAACAATTGAATAGTATTCGAAGATGACAAAATAATTAAACAATTGAAGCTTCGATTTCAGTGGCGTAACATAGTAGTAATGATGGCCTCCAATAAAGCCTATTATGATGATGGGCCCCTAAAAGCTCATCAGCAAAAAAAAAAAAATCCTTGCTCTTGATATTGGTTTTAATAAGAAAAAATTATACAAGTTCAGATTAGACCCCAGAACCTGAGTTGGAACATTAAAGGACACAATCAATGTATTTATTTACTGTCATGAATAATTTTGTATCTAACTACATTGTATTTTAATATGTACAGAATATTTATATTAATAAAGTCAACTAATTAACAGCCCTCCCGCCACATGGGCCCCGGTGAGGCTGCTCTGGAGCCCATATGTCATTACAGCAAAATGAAAGAGGCTGATGTCTGCAATAATACAATGCTCCACAGCCCTTACTTAAACAACCAACAGATGCAACTTGGTGGTGGTGGGGCTTTTTTTGTCCGAGCCTTAATCTCCTTAACTACAGCTCCACCAAACACATACACTTTTGCAGATACTCTGAAATGTACATAATATACATGAATCTACATGAATATGGCCACTGTATTAACTTTAACACACACACACACACACACTTTTAATTTGGATTGGCACAGAAGCGGAAGTATCATGATACAAATAAATATATATTAGGACACACACAAATCAGAAGATTAAAACCACCTGCTTGGTGTTGTGTAGGTCTTCCTTATGCCGACTCATCGAGCCACAGACTTTACAGGACTAATAACCCAAGCTCTCTTTCTCTCTGTCCCTCTGTTTGTCTCTCTCTCTCTCTCTCTCTCTCTCTCTCTCTCTCTCTTTCTTTCTCTTCCTTATGTCTCTCTCTTTCTCTCTTGCACTCTCTCTCTCTTGTGCGCTTTCTCTCTTACACTCTTGTTCTCCCCCCCCTATCTCTTTCTTTCTTACACACTAGCTTTTACCACACACACACACCCCCCTTCATTTCTCTCTGGCTCCCTCTCTTACACTATTGCTTTCACTCTCTTCCCATCTCTCTCCCTCTCTTCCCCTTTCTCCGTCCCCTTTCCCCCCACCCCCACACTCTCTCTTACATACATACTGTACACACAACCCAAACCCCATGGCACACAAACTTCTAAATTTCTAGTGAGATTTTTTAAATGTGGCTTTTCACCCACAGACTCATTAGAACTCAACGAACTTTGCTGCCTTCGTGATGAATTACAGTAGTGTGTGTGTGTGTGTGTGCGTGTGGCAGCTTGGCATGTAATTAAAAGTCAGCAGTTTTATTAGGCAGTATGTTCCTAGAAAGAAAAAATAGTGTGAATTTATAACTATGCAGCTGTTACACTTTAAAAACGCTTAAAGAGTCCGAAAAAAATGGACAGAACTACTGTTTCACAGCAAATTTACATGTGTATGATATTATCTATCTATCTGTTTCTATCTATCTATCTATCTATCTATCTATCTATCTATCTATCTATCTATCTATCTGTATTGTTAGACATAAAAACATGCGCGTACTTCAAACATAGACTACATTTCCCACAAAGCATTTGCCACGTGATATGTGACGTCGGCAGTTCAAAGGCGAAATCAAGCATGGTGATGAAAGTAGGAAGCCAACAGTAACGTGCAAATGCGTTAAAGTTAATAATTTTGTTGTTGTTGTTGTTGTTTTTTGGATGTGTGTGGATGGAAAACATGGCGTCGAAGGAGACTAACACTTCTGAGCATGCGCTGATCAATTTAATTTATTGGCATTTAAAGGAGAAAGGATACAAGAAAGCCGCCAGCGCGCTCAAACAGCATGTTTCTCAGGTTTTTACTTTCACTGTCCGTCTGGCGCTCTGTACGAGTTTGCTTTAGACTTTTAGACCAAAAGGTGTGTAGATGTTGTATGGTTTTTACAGCAGCTATGAAAGTGTAGCGTTGTGTGTGTGTGTGTGTGTGTGTGTGTGTGTGTGTGTGTGTGTGTGTGTGTGTGTGTGTGTGTGTGTGTGGTGTGTGTGTGGTGTGTGTGTGGTGTGTGTCTGTGTGTGTGTGTGTGTGTGTGTGTGTGTGTGTCTGTGTGTGTGTGTGTGTGTGTCTGTGTGTGTGTGTCTGTGTGTGTGTGTGTGTGTGTGTGTCTGTGTGTGTGTGTGTGTGTGTGTGTGTGTCTGTGTGTGTGTGTGTGTGTGTTCTGTCGTGTGTGTGTGTGTCTGTCTGTGTGTGTGTGTCTGTCTGTCTGTGTGTGTGTGTGTGTGTGTCTGTGTGTGTGTGTGTGTGTGTCTGTGTGTGTGTGTGTCTGTGTGTGTGTGTGTCTGTGTGTGTGTGTCTGTGTGTGTGTGTGTCTGTGTGTGTGTGTGTCTGTGTGTGTGTCTGTGTGTGTGTCTGTGTGTGTGTCTGTGTGTGTGTAAGTGTATAAAACAGTACTCATTATGTACCTCACAGCCTTCCAGATCTAGAGAACCTTCCTGTCCAGCACATTTAAATAAACAACGCTGTCCAGATGTTGGTTGATGTGGGAGTGTCAGACCAGGGTGATGTTATAGAGATGGAACATGAACCGCCTCTCATGTGATCTATAAAATTATGCGTGTCATACTGGCTGGGCGATGTGCAGAAATCTGTACACAATATTGCTTACATATAGTGGCAGAAACTATTGAACAAAACAAGTTGGATGTGTGGGAAGTGGTTGGACTGCTAATCGGAAGCTTGAGGTTCAATTCCCAGTCCCACCAAGTTACCACTGCTGGGGCCCTTAAGCAAGATCCTTAACCCTCAATTTCTCAGATGTATAAAAGAAGTAAATTTAAGTCCCTTTCTATAAGGACAGCTGGCAAATGCCGTCAATAAGAGGAAGCAATTAGTATAACTAATCTATGAGAGTGGCTTTAACTTTAACATTTGTTTGGAAGTGCTAGCGTTGTGGTTAAGGTGTTGGAATGCTAATTGGAAGATCCAGGTTACCACAGTTGGGCCCTTGAGCAAGACCCTTAACCCCTAATTGCTCAGACGTTTAAAAGAAATAAATGTAAGTTGCTTTGTGTAATGACGTCTGCTAAATGTCTATAATTCTATAAGAGAGGCTTTAACTTTATGGGGAAATGGTAGCGCAGTGGTTAAGGTGTTGGACTGCTAATTGGAAGCTCCGGGTTTGATTCCCAGCACCACCAAGTTATCCCTGCTGCCCACCCCGATTGCTCAGTTGTATAAGAGAGATAATTGTAAGTCGCTCTGGATACGGATGTCTACCAAATGCCGTAAATGAATGTGAGCAGACGTGACAATAACACGGATTTAGTTTTGTAATGCTTGTTGACATGAGAGCTGACCTACGCTGGCTGGCTTATTCACTGTTTATTAATAGACACTGTCCTTTAGAAATAAATAAATATATTTAATAATTATACATTAATATGTTTAATGCTCTGCACAATGTATTCATGGATAGAAATGGATTTGATAGGCTTTAAACACAACAGCTTGAGAGTGGTTTCTAAGCAGCATTTACCAAATTATCCTTTGCCTTGTTTCTCAATAAACACCTTACAAATCCAAAAATTGAATGTTAGAATAAATCTGTATTGTTCACTACTGCCAGAAAAAGTCCAAAAAAGACTAAAAACCACTGTTTGCGCCAAACCCTGAGTAGGCAAATAGGCAAAATAGGCTTCAATCTAAATAAATACCTTACAAATCCATAAATAAAACGTTAGAATAATCCAGAGGACTAACCAGTGTTCCACTTTATTACTATTGTTCACTACCGCCTGAAAAGGTCTTTCCACACTGACAAAAACCCCTCATTTTAACCAATCCTAATCCACTGACTTTTTATGCCTCTGCCACCAAGTAACTAAGATATATTGTGTTTCCGTTGCTCTGAGATAATAGTGTAAGCTCCATTAGAAAAAATTTCATTGTAACCTTTACAAATGTCTGAAAAAGTTGTCTTTAATATTTACTGGCATATCAATGAGCCAAAAGAAAAGCCAGACTTGTTGGCGTCCCTGTTTTGTTGTTGGTGTCAGGTTTGACTTGTATTAAATAGAAAACACGGTAGTAATCAATCATCATGCAACGCAATATAAATAAACAAAGTTTTCATTTTTATTTTTAAAAGGAAATTTACATGGAACATTTGATTTTGACACGGGGCGTGGCATCAGTTTGAAAACAGGGATGTGTTTTGGTATTAGATTAAAATAATGAATTATAATCCATATTGTAGTTTAATATTATTTAATTAAATGAAGCAATCTGAAAAATGTATGGTAGATCCATAACATGAGTCTAGAGTCTAAGGCACTGCTGTCTGTCTGTCTGTCTGTCTGTGTCTCTGTTTGCCCACCCAGTCTTTCTCTCTCTTTCTGTGTGCACATGTTTCTGTGTGTTTGTTGTGTTATTGTAAAAGATTGTTTTACACAGTTTAATAGACAAGATAAGTGGCTTATAGTCCGACACTGTATTTAATATCAGGACTTATTATCTGAACTGCTATTGTTTATTCTGTTTTATCTAAAATGGAAACCAAATTTGATTCCTTGCCAACCGTGCAGGTAAAACCCAAGAATGTAAACCTGTCACTGGAAGGGATAGTCAAGAAATGGTTGAGGTAAGACTGAGTAATGCAGTGGCGTTAAAGCTGCGCATATATGTGCAGTTCTTAAGAAGAAAAATAATAATAATGTAATATTTTGCAGTGAGGAACGGGAAAAGGTGACTGATGAAGGAAAAGCTTCCCTGACAAGCTCAGGTAAATTGCTATTTGCAAAAATAGGCATAGGACCAAATATCCACCGATGTAAAAGAATAAGACTGTGTGATAAAATAGGCTGTTTTATAGTCAGAAAAAAAGAATAAAAATGCTGCAGAAGTTAAAATTAAACACGAATAATGTCCTTTATCTTTGAGTTGTG
The DNA here is from genome assembly GCA_005784505.1 of Bagarius yarrelli. Classification (NCBI taxonomy): domain Eukaryota; kingdom Metazoa; phylum Chordata; class Actinopteri; order Siluriformes; family Sisoridae; genus Bagarius; species Bagarius yarrelli. Next base: position 3,442,339 of record VCAZ01000013.1, read on the forward strand.
CGGTATTTATTTCCATGGTTATTTTCAAAAATCATAACTGGTCGGCGCCGTGATGTAGTGGGTTAAGGCGCCGGCACCCACACGGTGCTATTTCGGTTTGATTCTCGCCGGTCCCACTCCTCTCTATTCCCCATTTCATCTTTCTGTCTGTCCTGTAAATAAACGCAAAATCTGTGGAGAATGTGACTCATGGCGGTCCCACTTAAACGTGAAAATCTGTCTCTGGAGCTCCGGTCCAATGTGACTCATTTCAATCAAAAAAAAAAAATCTGTGAAAAATCCAACAATAAAAATGAAATCCTTTTAAATAATTTGGCAAGAAGTATTAAAGAAAAAAAATATTTTGGGGAAAAAATGGTTTGTCTGCATGTCTTCGGGTTAGAATGACTTTTGGTTTCTTATTTCTTTCTGATGACATTTTGACATTTCATTCCCCTTTTCATAGGAAGGTACAACTCTGTGTGATTTATTGTCATTGTTTATGTGATTGTGCTGAAATCTAAAAAAAAAATCTAAAAAAAAAAACAGTCAAAAAAAAAACATCATAATTTTTTTTCCTCCATTGACCTTAGTCATTATTGTTATTTCTGCTGATATAACAATAACCTTATTTTTCCTTATCGGTTTTTTTTTCTTTGCCTAAACCAGAGTCAATTACAAATGCAGCACACAATACCAAGCCTGAGAAGAAGGTAAAATCCCGGACAGTCGTTAAACTAGTTTTTTATCTAGTCTGTACAGACAACAAATGCAGCTTTTTGTAACCTGACTTCCTTTTCAGACACAAGCTGCAGCCAGAGAACAGAAAAGGAAAAGATCTCAAACGGAGATGTGCAAAAGTTCCAGTGCAGTGAAAGACCACAAGACAGGAGAAGACTCTGACTCCGACTCCAGTCTGGATGTTGAAAAATGGAAGAGACTGGCCTTAGAGCTATCAGGTTAGAAAAAAGGAGGCATATTGTCTACGTAATGTTTTTAAATGCTCCAGACAGAAGCACTCATGCAATGATCAAACCAAGAAACAGTTCAGGTCAAGACATTTTTATTGTCATTTTAACCTTTAGTAGCTGAAAGAGTAAGTAATAAAATAATGTTTTGTAAAAGTGCAGAGCTACGTTAAATATCTTAAGACTAAATACACTTACTCACTCGCACATGAAGTATGTGTGCAAACAGTGCAGAACAAGACAGGACAGGAGACACAGTGATGGGAATAACTAATTAATTGCGTTGTTTTTTTCAGTAATCAAACATAACGTCGTTACTGTCAATAAAATGTGGAGTACTGTCATAAAAAATGTGGAGCTCACTGACTGAGTGGTTTTCCGATTGAGCTAAACTGGTTTTGTAACTGTGTGTGTGTGGGGGGGGCACCTAAATAATGATGATCGGTGTGTGTGTGTGTGTTGGGGTGAAAGACAACCACATAACTAATAATAATGGCTTAGAGGCGAAGTGTTCACACACAAGCTTGCACAGTTGCACACACCAACAAATGTCTCTGTCTGAAATCGCATACAACTTACATATTTATACATTAAGGAAGTATGTGTTATGAGGGGGTAATTTCTACTTTCGCAGACTGATTGTATAAACTATTTTCTATCTCGTTGAAGTATGGTTATGAGTGGTATGTGTGTTCTGTTGGCAAATGGCAATAGCTTTCGCAGACTTTCAATGACCGGGAAAAAGAGTCTCTTCTTCTCGTGGCAGGTGAAAAACAAGAAGCACCTGTTCATGTATTGCGCAACTTTTGACACCTCACATCGGGAAGAAAGAGTCTCACTCCCCAACAGTGGCAAAAAAAAATATCTAATGTTTAAGCACCTCACATTTTTTTATAATAATCTAATGAAGCTCAATAGTTACATTTAATATGGTCTTACTTATGTTACACCACAACATCAATAGTTTTAACACGGTATACATTTTTTATAAAACAGTTTTATAATAATCTATTTACATTTTTTGAGTTTAAGCTTTTTTTATTTAATATTGACCGGGGCATTTAAATTACTCACTAGAACAATACTTATTCCCTGGTCTTATTTGCTTACTTAGCACTAATGTAATGTGTAACTGTGACTAATTACTTTTTTTTGAAGGACATGACCGACTAAGAACAATACCATAAGCACTACAGTAGTAAGTAAGTGCCCATCACCATAAGATGCATACCTTAGAGTAGGAAGTTGAGGGTAGAGTGCAGGACAAAGCCAGTTTTGGTGAGTATAATAAAGCATGGTAAAAGTGGTATGCAAAAATGTAAATCTAAACGTAAAGCACACTGCAAAAAAATCATAAATATACAGACTAAGAGCCTTCGTTAATCAAACATATGAAATCAGAGAAATGTGACAAGTGGGCCCACTTTGTCTTATTTCGTATGTTTGATTCTGTTTTTTTCTCCAATGTCGCAAAGATGGGATATAACCCACGATTGTATAAGCAGGAATAAACCACATGGATTCCTCATTTAGGCCTCATTCATATGTGGAAATAAAATTGGATATAAATTGGATACGTGCATTAGGCCGCATTTACACTGCAGCTTTTAAATTCCAATTCCGTTTTTGTCACTATCAAATTTTTTTGACCACTCGTTTGCATCTTCTTTTAAAACTGACCCTTTCCGATATCTACATTTACACTTTTCTCAGTCTAAAGAAAACATTGTTTTGTTGGCCTTTAGATATTCAGTATTCAGCTTCCCTTATTGCTTTCATTCCAATTTGACTTCCTTTTCCGGTCAGCACGTCTATCTTGGGTTGTTTTGTATAGTGTGAATGTAAATATCAGATATGGGTCAGTTTTAAAAACAAGATGTATGTCACAAAATCGGAATTGGGCATCAACAAGTGTAGGGCAAATGTGGCAATGAAATCTCAGATTTAAAACTGGTAATAAAAGAGCAGCTGATATATACTGCCCTCTGTTGCCATGTTCTGCAATATACAGATACCATTACAGCAGCAGTTTTGGTAGAAGATTCTCAGCACAGGAATGACACTAGCATACTGGTGGCATTTTGATGAGATGTGTAATGCTGATATGATTGTATTTGGAACGTGTGTAGTGTTGTGTCAGTTTCGCTTATACCAAAACCACACTCTCATGTCAGTGTTGAGCTGTGAATTGTACAACAAATAATATCAGAGCCTTTTTTTTTTTATTGAGTAAAAAAGAAGCTAAACAACTATAACAGTCATTAGTTCATTTTTATAAGTGCAACCATATGGTAGGTTTTTAAAAAACTAATAAACTGACTAAAATCAAAATAAGCTAATTATGTAAAAGCCTATAAATGCTGGCATGAGTTACATTCCATTACATTTTCTTTTGTTACTTATCTTAAATAAAGCATTGGGTTTTTTTAGTGAATGCAATTGTAGAAGTTTATTTTATAGGATCTCTCTGTGATCAGATTAATGACGCCCAATGAAGTATACTTTTTGGTTAGCCAGTGTAAAACATTTGATAGGATAGCGGGATATAATGAATGCTTACGGCATATTAGAATTAATTTAAATTTGTCGTTTTATTGTTTCTTTGTTTGTTGCCAGATGCTGATTTTGCAAAAATGGATGGTTTTACAAATTTTAGCACATCTACTGCCAAGTCTACACGGAAGCCAGCACAACCTAGAAAACAACAGACACCCAAAAAACCTAAAGTTAAAACTGCCACCAGCCTCGCAAAAACTGACAAAAAGAAACCAACAAATAAGAAAACTTCAAGTAGTGTTGAATCAGACAAAATTACAACTCCATCTAATAAAGCCGTCCTTGCAGAATCAAACGAAGAAAGCCCTGAAAGAAAAACAGCCTCTGTTCTTCCAGATCAGGTTGCGACGCCTGCGACAGCTATAAGTAATGGACTTTTAGAGAGCGATGGAACCAATTTTAAACTCACAAAAAAGCATCGCCTCTCAAAATCTCCCAGCATGAAAACTCCAAATAAAAACGCTGAGATTGAAAAAACAGAACTTAAATCAGACGATACTCCAAGAAAGAAAACCAAATCAAGGAAAAATCCTACAACACCTGGAAGATTAGAAACTCCCGTTAAGGTTACTGATGATGAAATTGGCATTCAGTGTGGTTTAGATTTAGCTTTACATTCCAAAACAGACGAGACTAAAGCTAAGAAGGATAAATCTAAAAAAGCCAAAAATGTGGAGCATGTTGGCGTAGATACATTGATACAAACTGATACTGGGGAGGCCACCGAGGATGCCCCCTCGTCTGAACAGTCAAAAACAAAGCAGGCTTTAGATTTTATCCCAACTGAGGCTAAACCTAAGAAAGCTAAATCTAAAAAATGTAAGAAATCTAAAGAACCTCAGGAATCTGGAGATATCACTGTGCCTCCTGGGGAATGTGAGATTGAGGTTGATCTGTCAGAGTCAGGTGAAAAAGCGAAAACTGTTTTAGAGCCTGAAGCGGTTAAGAAACATTCTAAGAATGTAAGGAAAAGCTTAGCAGAGACAAATGGGTCAGAAAAGCCAATAAAGAATTCAGAAATCCAAATTGCTACCAGCACCTTGGAACCCCCCATTTCAGAGACGCCATCTAAAAAATCAAAATCCAAACAACATTCAGAAGCCGATCAAGTGGACTCTCCATCTAAGCAAGCTGTTGTGGATGTCGGGGATGGTGAGGCAGCCAAAAATAACAATTCTTCACAATTAGATCAGACTTTAAACAATATTAAAAAGAGCAAAAGAAAAAGAACCGACAGCTGTGGAGATCATGTGACTTTCCCAGTTTCTGAACATGTTTCTGAAGGACAGTACAACAGTCTCATATCTGCTGGAATCAGTACCGAAAATCAGGACCAAGAATGTGTTTTAGCAATAAATGAGGAAGGAAACCCACAGCCAAAGAAGAGAAAGAAACATAAAAAGGACAAGGAGAAGAAGAACAATGAAAGCGATGAAAATGTTGAAGAGGTTCAACCAACACCTCCAGCACAGGAGTGTGCAGATTTATTGCCGAACAGTGAAAAGAAGAAAAGTAAGATTTATGACTATTTATTTTAAAAAGGTGTTCCCAATATTTTGGTCCTTAAACAGCTGTTCTTTATCAAATACGTCTTTGTGTATCCATTTCATTTATGATGTACAGAGAAGAAAAAACAGAAACATAGAGAGGAGGAAGTGCCATCTGTATCCACACCTGCTCCTGAAGAATACTCCCCGAAAAAGGTGAGTAATGCATGAGTAAACAAAAGGAAACTCTTATAAACCAGTGAGCATTTTATTTCCTTTGGCTTGTTTCCCAAACTTTACCAGAAAACAGTTAACACACATTCCGCTTCCCCTTCCCTGACTCTACCAATTAAAGTGGGAGTTCTTCTGAACGTTATCAGGTGGTAGATTTTTATAGCCACAAATCATAAATACTAAGTTTAGAATAAATGTTAAAGTTGGAAACACAACTGAAAACATGTATAAATAAAGATTTTATCAATAGTTTTAATGTTATTCAACTTCAGGGTGGAGGATTTTAATAGGGGCTCAGTGGAAAATGTTTATTTAATGAAATGGTTCCATGTCTCTTTGTACAGTTAATCTCTGTTTTCTTTCTATTGTTATTTAGAAAAAGAAATCATCAAAGAAGAAAGAGCACACTGATGTGTCAGAATAGGAACTATTTTAAAAAGGAAGAACTAATCCAGCTTGGAAAGATGATGGATATAAAATGATTGTAAATTCAATTCCACGTATCTTTATGGTGTCTATTTGACACCGTTGATGATTTGGAAAGAAGACAAGTTTGTAGATAATTATTCTCTGATACATGTCAACTTTTATGTTTTATTTTTAACTTACTTTTTTTTTATACACAGATCTTCTTAATACAAGAAAAAAATTGGTGAACTAGAACATAACAGATGAGTGGTTTTTTAAAGCTCTCCTGTCCCACTCCAAAAAAAACTATTATTAATACGATTAATTGTAAATTTGTTTCCCATCCTGCTGGATTCCGTGACCCGCAGGATTCCTGAGCCTTTAGCTTTCATGTCGGACTTCATTGTGATTTTTATTTTTTACGGCTACAAAGTACATGTGGAAGACTACTTCTACTACTTCTCAAATGTTATTGTTATATTATTGGCGTTGGCATACGAACTTGGTGCATTACCGCCACCAACTGTTACGGGTGTGGACCACGTCATTCTTTTAACCAGCCACACCAAAGCAAACAGTGTAACAAGTATAACAAGACGAGGCAACTAAAATTAAGTTCAAAATTAAAATATATTGTTATTGTTTATACAAAAAGTATAATTGTGTATAAATTTGGGTCTTATTACGATTCCCGGTCCAACCCACTGACACTGGTTTTCTGCAGTAATTTGCCATAAAATCTGCTTTGATTCTCATTTAAGTCACAATGAATACGAATACAGTGAGGAATTTACATTTTTGCATACCACTTTTACCATGCTTTGTTATATTCACCAAAGACGAATACAGTGTGCTTAAGCTGATAACACACAGCCATCCATTGTTTGTGCCTGCTGATTCCTTAGTGATCTATCCCAGCTGTATGGGTAAAGTACAGGGATACAGGTGGCCAGTTTATCGCAGGGACACAGTACCCGGAATAAACCCACGCAAGCACAGGGAGAACATGCTCAATCTGGGAAGTTCTTGCTGTTGTGGCAACTGTGCTGCCCAGATAACACATGAACCATTCTGAATTATTTTGTCTTTATATAACTCACCAATTAACACAAACGGAAGTGAACTCTGCAGTTAACAGCTGGTCGAACGTCCTTTGACAGCAATGATTTTAAGTAAGCTCTTTAAGTAGCTCTGGATCTGCAGATCCAAAGGAACGTTTGGCCATTCCTCTTTTAAAACTGCCTAACCTCCAACACATTTGTAGGATGTGTCTACTGTGAACATCACTCTTGTGGTAGTTCCCCAGCATTTCTATGAGCTTACAGTCTGGGGTCTGACTGGGACCACCCCAAAAGAAACATTTTTAATAATTCCAGTGAAAATATTTTGATTCTTAGGGTCCATTGTTTTGCTTTCTAGATTCAGCTAGCACACAACATTTTTACTAAAACATGTTTTTGTTTAATCAGTCAAGCCTTTGCAAGTTTCTTCTTAACCTCATTGAGGATGCTGCACTGTGCATTAGTAGTCATCGTGGCTGGGCACCCACTTTCAGGAAGAGGAGTTGCAGTACTCCTTTTATAACATTTATAGACAATTTGTCTAACTGTCGACTGATGACAGCTCCTTGTTGTGAGGAGCACATCAGATATTCCTTCTTATGAATAGCAGTTTTAAAATATTTGTGTCTTTTATTATTATGAAAGTAGCTTTAAACCACACATTCAAATTAATATTATGGCGAATTACTAGGGCTGCGTAGAAAAATTGATACAACTGAGTATCCCGATAATTTTCTTTTATGATATCTTGTGTTATTTATACCTCCAGTATCGATACATATTGAAATTATGTTGACATTTATATCCAATTTAAACCCTCTGTGAATGTCACTGACGCATACAATCATTATCTCAGAATCAATCATGGTAAAAAAAATAAGGACACCTCCAGTTTTCTACTTATTGTCTTTTTATTATTATTTTTTTTAAAGTATTGCAATATATCGTGATATAGTGTATTGTGACAGGTCGTATAACATATGTATGGTATCGTAAGGCCCTTGCCAATACACATCTCTACGAATTACTAAAAACCCTATGATTTTAATGTTCACATACTTTTTACATCGACATTGACTGTATGCTTTTAGAAAACAATTATGGAAATATTAATGCAGTTTTTTAATAAGGAAACTAAACTGTATTTAATACTGATGTCATAATGCATCAACCTTTTATAAATATAACTTCATTTTTGTAAACTTGTGTGCGTGTGTGATTTGATTTGTGTTGATATTAGAGTAATAAATCCAATCCTTTAAAATCCAATAATTTCAGAAAGCAACTGCTAAATAAAAAAACTATACACCATGTTATGTATTCCTCCGCTGATGAATAAAGTAAAGGATTTTAATTATATTTCAATTGGTACAATTTTAGTTGGGTCTTGTCCACATTTTATCTGTGCACAGAATAAAACAGATGGAGGAGTGCTGTTTGTAATAGATGGATGTGTTTGTTACCCTGCAGAAAGCAGGGACAAATTGTTTTGATCATTAGTCACCACAAAGTCATAATTTAAAGGTGTATGCAGGTATATGTAGGGTAACTTTCTCACGAGTTCGTTTCTGTTATCACTTGTGTTACAGTATCTCTTTTTTCCTTTGTATTAAGTTCAATAAGACATGAAATGGAGCTAGCCAGAAACCAAAATGCACAAGTTCCTCCATTTTAACTCATAACCGTGGTTAAGAAACATACCATCTTATAAGATCTGGACACCATTTTCTCAAATACTTAATAAATGTCTTATAACAGAAAACTTTATGTACAAACGGAAAGAATTTATGTTTTTTTTAATGTTAAATAACACTTTTTCAAGTGTTTAAGTCTTTTTTTAAAAAAAAAAATTACAGGTTAAGACAATAGTTAAATACTTGAGACAATAGAAAAAAATTTCATAAATAATCATCAATAATACATTGATGAACAAAGAAAACTTGCCAACCTTAACATAAAAAAAGAAAAATAGATAAACAAAATAAAAAATAATACAAATAGCATACTTGTCTATTACTCTAAATGTCCATCAATTCCACAGTCTCGACTCTGCAAAAAGTCGTATGAAAATTAAAGTTTATTAGAATGAGCCTATAAAAGTAATCCTGGGATTTAAAGCTAGTCTTAATGTCAGTGCTTATGTCAGTAATGAATATTAATAAAATAAAAATAAAAACATTCTGACCAACCATTTAATTATTCAACAGCAATGTGTCATTAAGGGAATTTAATGTATGGCTATATGCTATTTTTGTCATATAGTCATTCTGAAACCATCGGTTATAAACTGTTTTGTGAGTTGTTTTTAAGCTGTTTCTCAAGTTTAGTGTTCATTAGTGCTGATTACAGCATATAGTGTCATATTCAAAAAAACAAAAATCACCCATGGCAGTGGAAAATGCGCTAGGATTCTCAGAGGTTTTTTTCTAACTAGTAATTTTTATATATTTTCTTATGTTCTAAAGTAAACGAACCAATGAGTAAATGTTACAGTTCAAGGTTTGGTCAACATATTTACGATGATGGTAAATCAATTTTTATTTTCCGCTTTCTGTCTTGTGATGGAAAAATAGTTGATTCATCTATCCATCCATACGGAAACGGAACGTTTTATACACCAACATATTTGACCTAAATCCTACTATGACTAAATCATCAGGACAAATGTGTGTGAAAATACAACCATTTAGGGGAAGGAGGATCAACCAACCATGCTTGCATAAGCATGCCACACAACCACAACACAAACTGTTTGCATCAACAGTGTGTAGAATAATAGCACATTCCCTGTCCCTTACTGCCAACGCACATTATCTGTGAGTGTTGGTTGTATGTACAATAAAATAGGACAGTAAGACCAGAGAATCGACCAGGCTATTGAAATGATATGTGAATGTTTGTGGATGGAAACAGAACGCGTCACATCTCACATTGAGGTTTTTCCAGGCACTGATATTAGTGCGTATGTATGCGTGTGGGCTTTCTGCCATTGGGGTAGAAGCTTCTTCCGGTTTTTTTTTTTCACCTTTTTGAACAAACTGAGCAAACATATTTATTTATGGCAAATAAATATCATAAAATACATATTTTAGAATTCTGTCAGAAACTCCAAAGACGTCCACAGGGATGACTGCTTTACTATACACCATGTAAAGCATGAGGGGAATCCCCTGTTGATTTCTGAGAGAGAGCTGTTCGGCGTAGTGACTAGCCGGTCTTGTCGTAGGGGATGATAAATGTTTCCATAGTTGAGGGAAGTTTTACGTCTATTAAATTCTCCACATGATTTCCGTTCAAATATTTACCATTGCATGATCTAATGGCTATGGTAGGTTATTAGTAAAAAATGCAAGTCACTTTCCAAATAGAATAAATGCACACCCACAGATTTTGTGTAATAACAGTAACATTTATAAAATTCACATGGACATTTATTTTGAGATTTAATAGATCACTGCCACTACATTTTATTTTCGAGACTAAAACTACTTATCCTGCATCACAGTGAACCCCAGAAATGTTAATATTATATACATGTTCCTATTTTCTGATAGATGTTATGTTGTAAATGTGTGTTAGCCAGCTTGCTGTTAAACAGGTCAAAATAACCTGATGACCTGAATAACATTTGTAACCACTTTACTGTTACAATAAGTGCTGGCTAAAAACAAGTTTGCATACTAATAACTGAAAACTGGTCTTTCCTTTCCTATAGTGAAGGTCATGTTTATCTAGACCACAATCCCTTTCACTTTTATTCATATGTTTAGCTGATTATGGTATTCTTTTTTTTTTCTATCTATAAAAAGGTGTTACAGCATGCACACTTACATTTATCTCTTTTATACAACTTAGCAATTGCGGGTTAAGAGCCTTGCTCAGGGGCCCACAGCGGTGGCTTTGTGATGTTGGAATTCAAACTCTTCTGGTATCAGCTCAACATCTTAACCACCAAGCCACCACTTGCATATCAACATAAGCTGCGAATTCAAAATTGCCTGACTGTATAGCTCAACATTTATTTTTATTTACGCATTTCTCTTCCTTTTGTGCATCTGAATGAAATTTTCCCTTAAATTATTTAATGTCTCTAGATCTGTTGTAGGTGAGACTGCAGTCTGAATTAAACTATCAATGACCAACAGCCCTGGGAATATTCCAGACACCTAAAATCATAATGCAAACAATAAATAGTATCACAGTCTAGGCCTCTTTTCTCTGGCAGATCAAAAGTTAAGTAGGTTTTTTTTTTTTTTTTCTTTAGAAGAACAATTATTTTAGAAAACAATCGTTGGTCAGATAAGTTCTTGTCCCAAAATAACTTGACTCAAAAAGGTGGAAAGATGAAGTGCATAAAGATAAACAGGCAGCCGTAAAAAAAACCCCTGAAAAATATCAATCACACTATTGTAACAGATTATAGCTATCAGAGCCATTTTCACTGGGTAGCTTTTGGTAATAGTTGATCGTTTAATTATTTACATTGCATGTTACATTTAGCAGATAAAACTTTATTATCGTCACCAGTCATGTTTAGTTTAAAATGTCCATTAGAAACTTGATCTTGAAAAAAAAATGTAATCGAGAAGTAATCAACAGTGATCACTTACTTTACTTATATAAAGCAGTTGAAAATGTTCACTACCTATTACATTTTAAATCAGGTATTATGTAATCTGTAACCTATTACACTTCCAAAGTAACCAAACTCGGCGCACTGTGATTCACATACACCATCTTGTGACCCATCAAATTTCACATTGGATTTAAAATTCTTCTCACCTATAAAGAGTTGGAGGCCTACACTCCCTCTCCAACTCTTCGCTTCCCCATACACCCTTTGCTCATTTAAAACATTCAAAACTCACTTATTTATACCAATGTATGATAGGTGTTGTGCGCAGCATCATTTCCTGCTTGAGTTTCAATAAAAAAAGCAGTGCACAGCTCTTTTATTTTTTCATTTTTCTTACTTACAAGCAGACACATAGATAGATAGATAGACAAATAAACAGACAGACAGACAGATAGATAGATTTCATATTTTTAATACTTTCTGCACTTTATTGTTTAATAATACATTTATCTTAAATAAAATGCGTTATGATTATTATTATTAAAATAATATTTTTGTTACAACTACTGCGAGAATAAATTTGCCCACAGTAATTATTACTCTAAATAAATTTATACAGCTCTATTTTATACAGATATAAAATATATCTTTTTTCACATAAAATGTAGTAAAAGTGATATGTCAATTTTATGAGAAAAGTCAAATTGATACACGTTCCCTGTGTAGCCGCACTGACAGCGGGGAAGTGTCCGTTAAATTAATGAGAGTGATTTGGGATCGAGCACAAGTTGTTTGAGGGTTTGTGTCGGAGACTTTCCTTGACACACAAATTCCACCACTGTAAGTAACAAGATTATTTCTTTTTATTTGTGTATATAATGTTTTTTTTTATATATTTATATGAAATGCGTGCTTTAGAGACTCAAACTTTTGGATCGAATGTTTTATTTAAACTTGCTAGTTAAACGCTGAGGTAAACTAGCACGCCAAAAAGTACGTCACGTTAGCTAATTAAAATTAGCCATAACGGTTTATTCGATAATTCACGTGTAAATCATATTTGAGTTGGTTTTAGGTTTTGAAATGTTACATTTGTGAATGTTATCAAAGCCAAAATTTCGAGGGCGTCGGTTTGTTCGCAGCTAGCATGGCGGAATTAGCTAGCTGCTCTCTGGCAGTAGTGACAAAACGTAGCCTGATTAGCTAACTGAAGAAATAGTACCCGGATGCAGCCTCGCACACACTTCAGACAATACGATCCAGACCGGAAGTGAGGGGCGGAGTTACTAAAACGAAATAATATCACAAGAGAAAAAATGATGGAGAGAAAAGTTCAGTCAGTAAAGTAAAGGTCAGTAAAGTTTGTCTCATTTTGTGATGAGTAATAAATATGAAAGTTTAATGTTTATGGTTCATGGTTAAGGTGCTGGACTACCAACCCGAAGATTGTGGGTTCGATTCCCAGCTCCACCAAGCCACCACTGTTGAGCCCCTGAGCGAGGCCCTTAACCCCTAATTGCTCAGACGTATAAATGAGATAAATGTAGGTCGCTCTGGATAAGGTCGTCTGCCAAATGTTGTAAATATAAATGTTAAAAATACACATCATGTGCATGTTTTGTTTTATTGCTCAAGTTTTGTATTGTTATCGTCCTTTATCGGTGTCAGTACTGTGATACATAGAAAACAACTCACAAGGTTCCAGAATATGAAAAAAAGTCTGTAAACGAAAATGCCGTCCTTTTAACTGCAGTTAACTGTCGGTTACCATAACCCGCACTTGGCAAAACAAGAAAAAAAAGCAAACTGTGTATTTTCGCCTCGTTAATGCAGATAAGAACCAGACAAAACCAGGAAAATGTGAATTGCAGGAAACACCAAATTTACTCCATAAAAATGAGAAAAAATGTATCAGTACCTTTTATCAAACAATCCTAGGCTAGCATTGAGTAAACTGGCAGAAATGAGTTAGCCTAGTAATTGCCTCATATACTCAAACTGTTTAATTAATGCTATAAACATTTTTTTAATGATATTTACTCAAAAGTTTCATACTGAAACAACTTTTGGGTTAACCATGTAAGCCAATCAGACTAGACAAATTAGTCCATGAAGGTATGAATATCTCGAGTTGTTATATTTCTAATAAATGTATTGCAGTAGAGTTTTTTATTAATGCAATGATTTATTCGCTTTAGACTTTACTATACACAGATGTGGGCTGGACTGTAGACCTGCACTGCATTATCACTGTCCAAACTGTGGAACTACTGCTTTTATAAAAAGGGGGTTTTGAACACCGTTTGCAAGGTTGCAAGTAATAAATTGCTTCACACTTGGAACAAAACAGATGTTTAGATAACTCACCAGCAAAAAAACCCATTACCAGCATATGAAACACTGACTACACCAGCATTGAGGGGAAGCCGATTACACCCAGTTGTTAGTGACCACACTGGCAACCTTACCCACTACTACCGTTTGGTACTGGTCATAGTACTGAATTTGGAAACACTCATTGTGTTGGGAGCCCCCTTTGACTTCACATCTGTAAGAAATTAGGAGCACAAGTAGTTTGATTTCAAAATACTTTTCAGTATTTCTGTCTTAAAACATGACCAAAAATTAGGAGATGGTGAGCAGTGATTCTCTTAAAGAACTTTGCAGTTTTCCCAGAAAGGTTTTTTTCTTATTTCGCTAAAGTTCATCATACATTGCACCATAACTATCATATATAGTTTTCATGAAATTGTAAAATTGTGTTATTCTTTTTCATTTTCCAATGAAGGACCACACTATAATTAAGCACATAAAATTGTCTGTAAATATGATGCATGCCAATAGTCATGTTCAGGGGCCACGCGGAAGAGCCGCTTTTCCTCAGAATGTGAGAGGAGAAGAAAGAAAGAAAGAAAAATCTCAACCAAGATGAAGAAGACTGCAGAGACCCATTCGTCTCGAAGAAGCCTTTTTAGTTGAATACCAAGCTAAAATGGGAGTAAAAGTGAACATGGCGTTTGAACATTAAAAGGTTAATGCCTTCAAGGCTAATTATTTGCTTTTTTTCTTATTAAAATTACATTTTTGCTTACGTTGTAGTAGTTTATATTTTGTTTAAATGTTACACTTTTTCCAAGTTGAATTCTAAAATAAAGTATTCACATCCACTCTGTTTTTTCAAGTATTTGTCACAACCAAACATGAAACATAAACAAAAAGGGGAGATTTAATAGATTGAAAAAATTTATTATCTATTTTTTTTAGAATTAATGTATTTATTATTAAATATTGTACATATAAATCAAAATTAATAGGATAGCTTGTATCACATCCAACAAAACGCCGGCTGACCCTCCTTTATCTATATATGCTTCGCCTCACTTTCGGCCTGGATCGTGTGGTGTGAAATGTCTGTGGGGCTGCGAGTCTGCAGCCGGATATATCTCCGCCGATGAAAAGACGCCATAGGGATGTTGTCACTAAAAATCGGCGTATTAATCTTTTAGCAGTCACGTATTAAGCTCGATAAAATATCTTAATGTATTAAATTTAATACTTATTTGTTTGTAGAGAATTCTTTTCTAATGTATAGCCAGTATATTGAATGTTTTTATCACACTGTGAAACAATGTTTTTTTTAGTTTACATGTTTAATCTGAGCTTCCATTTTTTCAGCACTTACTTTATCAGGAAGAAGATGAGCCGCGGAGTGTATGGATTATACAGAGATGCCACTTTTGCTCAAGCCTTTAGGAGCAGTACAGTAGCACCTGATCCAGCCTGCAGCTCCTTACCTGAAAACAGTTAAGTCGCAAGGAGCAGCTCCTGCTTTACAAACACTTTATAGCCCTGCTGAGTATATCATTTTATTTTTAATCCTTCTACTTCCTGATTCATAATTAAGCACAACACTTACGACCGTATCTGTAGCACTGCTATGCTTTAGATTGGATTCAGCAGTTTTTCTTACTAATTTAGTCATAGCCATCAGTCCATTTTCCCCAGTCACATGACAGCTGCTAATCAGGAATGTTAAATTATAACAAAATTGATAAAGAAAGTGATTGGTTTTTCCTGTTGCTCTCTTGAGCCGTGATTCAGATACTGCTATTGATCGTTTTTAGTCATGTGACCGTGCGCTGCCCTCGCAGGCAAAACAATTAGCCAGCGTGGATGCTTACACTGGGATCTCCCTAGAAATGCAGCACAAGCAAGGTAAATTTTGCACTTGCAATTAGGGATGCAGCAGTGAACCTATTTCACTATTAACCGTGCTTTAAAATGTCCCAGTTAATCAATCGTCACGGCTTGTAAGACTTTGTGTTGCAAGGACAATAACTGTTGCAATGAATGGAGTTTCATTTTGAGAGTTTCACACTTGTCACATCACCAACCAGCTTTGCATGCTCAAGTATATGTAATAGATAATAACTGAGTTAAATTACGTGGCACAATACTTAATGCAGGGGTGCCCCGCAGGCCAAATACGGCACCAAAAAAAGGGAAAAGTTGAAACCGTCCCGCGCAGACCATTATCAGCCCTGACTAAAGACAGTAAGCGCGAGTTCAGAACAAATCCGTTTGATCATTCTACTTAATGTTTCTATTTAGGTCCATAAATTGTAGTGAAAAAAATACACAAACTGAAACTGCAAGAAATTGTGCAATATAATTGTGTAGGGAACTCGTATAGGCAAAGTTCCTGTAGCTAATATGTAGATAAATTTAAGTCAAGAACCTTTCTCACCTTTTGTCAATTTCAGAAGGAGAAATTGACTATTGTGGGTTTTTTTGTTAAATTATTTTGTCCTGTTGTATTTGTTTTCTGTGTTTTGTTTCAAAAGGCAGCAATAAATAACATTTTAAAATATTGTGTTCATGTAGTGTAAAATAAATTAATGCATAATAGTGATAACTGTAAAACTGTGAATATTCATAAGACTATAGTCAGACCAACAAAATCTATAATCGTTCTATCCCTACTTGTGATCCATACACAATAACCTACCGCTGTATTTCAGTCATTAAAATCCGCCAGATCTGCAGATATGGCGATGTTAACATCTGTCTTGTGGAAAATCCTTAACCTTACACTGCTGCCAATTAAAAATTTTGGATCTATGAAAAACATATAACAAATAATAATTATTAAGAGTTTGTTGTTGGAAAAAAACATTTGGAGTTTATCACAAACATAATATATTGTCTTAGGACTACATACAGTATGACCAAATAAAAAGGTACAATATGATAGGCATTTTCAGTTACGTCTAACAGGATCCCAGCTTTAACTTTAGAAAACAATTAGCGTAACTATTAACTGTTCAAGGCCTTGCCTTAGTGTACAACAAAAACCCTTGTATTATTACATAAAGATATGATTCATGGCTGAAAAATGCCAGGGGCGTTCAACTAAACGGGAAGTGAATGTGTTTCTGTTGTGTTACTCAGGAGGCCAGTGCCAACTAGTTTTTTAACCACTTTTTTTGTCATTGTGATTTTTACGTCAGACTTCTTTCTTATTTGGCTTGTGTGTTTAGCAGGCCCAAACCCCAAAAATGTCCCCAGAGAGCTGATTGACAGATACAGGAGAGGAGAGACTCATGCTGTGTCTTTCCTCTACCAGCTCTCACAGATTCTGCAGTTCCAGATAGAAATGAAAGAAACAGTAACTACAGGTAGTTACATTTTTTTATTAAATATTTAAATAGATTGTGGAAGTTTCCCTGTAACATTGCATGCAATTAATGAAATGCATTTTAACACATTTTCTCACTAGGAGGTGTAATTGGTTTCTACTTTGCATTTTGTGCTGTGATTGACGGAGTGGCGTATAAAACCGGGATGGGCATCAATAAGAAAGAAGCCAGGCTGAAAGCAGCTCAGCTGGCCGTAGAGGAGCTTCTGTCTAATCTGGAGAATGATGCCATGCTGCCCAATGCTGCTGGTAAACTTTATCTATAGTTCGGCGGAATATTGCATTGCAGACTTACTTTAATGTTGAAATAGTTTTCTGAGAAACTGCTGCATGGTCAATAAACGAAGCATAACCGTATGCATCCTGAATTTTACAGACTGTTTATTTTAACGTGCACACCACGCTAAAGATAGCTTGATAAGAAGCTGGTAGCATCCTTTAGGTTATTAGGCATTATTTGGTGATGCTTATTCCAGTCCATTTAAAGGCACGGCCTACTACTATAAGCCTTGCTGTTGGTTTAGATTAAATACAATTTTTAAATAGATTTTTGTTTGTAAGCAAAGACTTTGAGTGTCAGGTATATAGTACTTGGTGTATTTGGTATGTTGTGTTGATCTGTGCATATGTCTGCTTATCAGCAGAAAATCATCCTCTACAAGTGAAAGTGCAATTCTCCCCTGGGGCTGGGGCTGGGGCTGGGGATGCCTGCCCCAGAAGGGCCAGATTTGGTAAATAGATTTCTGATTACAATATGATTTACAGATACAACATTATAATTCAGGATGTAATTCATTTTTTTCTGTGTCAGAGTCAGAAATGAAAAACCCTGTTGAAGACCAGATTCTCAGTGCCGTTAAAGAGATGTTCTCCACGCTTACGGACTGCTATCCAGAGTTTTCTAGCTGTGGTGGAACAGTGGCTGCTTTTGTTATTCAATCTTGTAAGTTTCTGTAGTCACAAATTGTCCTCTTGAGTAGCTAAATACCTGTCTCCACAAATATACCAAGTTACAATTCTACAATAATACAATTCTATAAACATTCTCAGCTAATCTGTTTTAAACCTTGTTGTTTGTTCTGTAAAATAGGCCAGCATTCTTCCTGTTTTAGTAGCGATATGTAATCCTGTACAATGGTAGCATTTTTTCTAAAGGTCGCTCTAGTCTGAAACATGTCAAATGGTTAATTCTTAGTTTAAAAAATCTTTAGAAATAAAGATATTCTAAATAAAACTGAACAAAAGAAGATCTTCACAAACACAAGTTATATTAGGTTTTATGTAACATGGGGGAATAATAAAGATAAACAAAATTGTAAGTTACTATTTTTGTAAGTGGCAGTTACTATGGAACCCAAAGAACTTCTTCAATTCTACACTTTATTTTACAGTTCGATCAAAGCTCCTAGATTGATTTTATTTTTGGTTTGATTTTGTTTACTGAATATGATTTTTGGTCTGTGCAGATTGTTCAGCTAAAACTTTTTTTTCTCACGAATTCAGCATGTACATGAGACCACAGCTCAGCTTTCAGTGGCCTAGATTAAACGCCCTGTTTTGTTGTCTTTAAAGTATATTACAATTTAAATAGTTTATACTTAGAAATTTTACTTTAGGGATGTACTTTATTTTGTGCGTTACACACGCACTCTAATTCTCTTGCTTCATATCTGGCTAAAAATGCCACAAGCAGAAACTTGAATATGTTCAGTTGCTGAAAAACTTTACAATTTAATGTGTCCTTTTACAAATCTATAAATTTAGATAATGTAAAGCATCCAGTACAAATTGTAATGTTATTATAAAATAATAAAATATTATATAATGAGTGGATAAATATAAATCAATCGTATCAGCTGTTATAAAAGATAATGGACCCCATAACCAGGGGCACTGCTAAAGAAGTGATGATTTTAGAAGCCTATGTATGTTTAAGGCCTCCAGAGATCTGTTTTTTTAGTACTAAAAGTGTGGAACCCTTATATTATTTCCCAAAATTGGTACTGGCACCCCTGCCGATAAAGAATCAGATTCAAGAATTCAACAGTAAAAAAATTAATAGAAAAATAATTACTTTGTTATTAGAGATTTTTAGATATTATATGCATTTTTCTGGTCTTGACATAAATAGGAATTTGGGGATACATAAGGAATTATTTTAAATAAAAATCTTTGCTTCAAGCATGTAGGTATAATGGTTGTAGTTGTTTTTTTAGACTATACTTTTGTTGCTCAAATCAGTGCTATTTTACATTTCAGCAACTAGATGTGAAGTGGTTGCTCTTGGTACAGGCAACTACAACACTAAAGAAAGTGTGGCGCCTAATGGTCGCATCCTTCATGATTCTCATGCTGTTGTGACTGCACGGCGAGCACTTATGAGGTCAGGTGTTCTCCTTTTTCAAGTCATGTCTATATTGTTTTTGTTATAGATTTTGACCAATTGTGTGCGGCCTTTCGATAAGACATTTGATCAGCTTACAAATTTCTATAATTTGGGTTTTTGCAGAAAAAATGTGTATATAAAATACACTGCTCCTGCATAAAGCAAATTGCACTAAGAGTAAGTTAGGCCCCCTAATATATACAGTAAGGAAAACATTATGAGTCCACTGCTGATTGTGTACGTTTGCCTAATTATCAATCTATTATTTTATTTATAGTAGGTTTATTCTAACATTGAGAGACGGCAAAAACATTAAAAAAAAAAAAGCATTTCTGAAAAGTTATAAATTGACACGGCGAGGGGAGAAGAGATCAATGCCCTAACATGGTTGCAATACAGTATCCACGGAAATGCATAAAAAAAAGCTTTTCTTCATTATCCATTTAAAGTTCAAGCATTTACTGATTGATGAAGTGTAAATACAAATAAGCTAAATAAACAAATAAAAGGTGAACAAGAAGTGTTTTTATTTCTAGAATGTTATATAGTTCTATATGAGGTTTTATAGACGTGGCTAATAAATTTTTTAGATGTTTGTGGTACAGACACATTAAGTCTTGGAGTGGCCTTAATCCTGTAGAAAATCTGTGGACGGAGCTGAAGGTTTGAGTTGCTTTGAAACCTAAATGACTTTGAGAGGATCTGCAAAGAAGAGTGGGAAAATCCCTCCTGCAAGCATTTTACTTCTGTGATTGCCAACAAGGGTTTCCACCCAGTGTTAAGTCATGTTTTGCATTGGGGTCAAATAATTATTTCACTCCTGAAAATGCAAATAAACCTATAGCTTTTTAAAAAAATAAATTTTTCTCTATTTTTTTATTTGAATTTTTTTATTTATTATTGTGTCTCAATATAACAATAAACCCACCATTAAAATTGAACATGGATTATTTCTTTGTCAGCAGGCAAACGTATAAATTCAGCGGGGGATCAAATATTTTTTACCCTCACGGTACCAATAATGCAAAAACATATTAAAATGTACTTAGGTTACGTTTTGCTGAGATATGGCAACCCTGATCACCACTGCACAGTTTTACGGTTTAATTTTATTACATGTGAATGTAAATGTAATGTTATATGTAACCAAGGGTGTGATTGAGCAATTGCCAACACAATCATTATTAAACTTTTGTTGTATATTGTAAAATGTCAAGTGCTTTAATTTTAATGTTTTTATGACTATTTTGTAGGTATCTGTACAGGCACCTGTTACTGTTCTATAGTCGAAATCCCTCTCTAAAAGAAAAGTCAGTTTTCCAGTTGGATGCAATCACCAAACTTCTAAGTCTGAAGAGCCACATCACCCTGCATTTGTACCTCAATCAGCTGCCCAAAGGAGCTTCCCAGATACCCTCTCACCTGTATGAAGTGACACACTTGAGTTTTTAAATTGTTATGATTTAACACTATAATGTGTTTCCTGTATAATAATATCTCATTATGATGTTGTAGGGCTTAAACAAAGAATTACACTCAGCAAGCCCCTAATTATAAAATACTTTACTAATACTGGCCATTGACAATTTTTTTTGTGCTTTTGGTCCATATTATTGATGCACATGGTCAGCAGCTGTACTTAAACACACTGGCATTCAATCAACTATTGGTTTTATTAGACTTAAAATGAACCCAATACACCACCACATGACAAGCCAGCTTGAGTCCTTGAATTCATGCTGTTGGCAGGGGTATAAAGGGGTTTTAAGTGCTTGGTGAATGTAATATGACTGGATAAATGAATAGTTTTTTGATGGGATATGGTATTATCTCAGGGTTCACATGTACACAAATTTACAATGACTTTAATAATGATAACTCGCTAACAATTGTTGTCTTATAATATATAATAGAAATTATTTATTTCCATAATAGAAATATTATTCCTTGCCTTTTTTTTCAAACTCTCTAGTCGTTTGAGCCCCCTGTCCGTCTCAGCATGGGAAGTAAATAATCAGATTGGCCTACATGTGACTGTGGATGGAAAGATCTTTTCTGTGTTCTCTTCTACCCTGGAGCAGACCGGTTTTCATATCATCAGTATGTCTGCTACAGACAAAATTACGCAGTGGCAAGTTTTGGGTTACCAGGGTGCTCTATTGAGCCACTTTATCGAGCCAATCTATGTCAGCAGCATACTTATAGGTAAGTTATTGTTAGTACAAACGAATGAGAATGAGAAATTAATAAAATTAACATAGCCAGTGAATATTAATATCATTGTACATTCAAATCCTGGTGTTTCAGTTTATGCTGTAAACAATGTTGGTTTACATTAGCCTGTGCTTTGCTGTTTGTCTTAACACTTATTGTCTTTTTGGCTTTAGGTGATGAAAGCTGCACTTATACACGTGGTATGGAGGTTGCTATAAATCAAAGGGTAGATGGCATCACCTCCAAGTTGCCCATGTTTTATTGTGTATATCGGCCGCATATTAGCCTAGTGCCCTGTGTGATCCCCACAGACTGTCAGAGCACCAAGAGAACACTCAGCCTTAACTGGAGCCAAGGAGATGTTCTCCTTGAAGTTGTGAATAGTGTGACGGGCAAATCTGTGGAGGAGTGAGTTTGTCTGAATGTCTTTCTGTCTATTTCTTTTATAACAGAAGTGGACATTTGCCAGAAGTTTACGTATACCTATGATAAGATATTCAAACATATTTAACACATACGCAGTTTGTGTTAAATATATCATATAGTTTGTGTTAAATATATCAAGACATTTCTATATACTATGTATATATTGGGTTTTATTTTCTTTTTAAATTTGGTTAACTCGAGTCAGATCTTTTAGGTAGCTATTCCTAATAGTTAGAGCTTACAAAACTTAACGCAGTCAGGTATGTGGACTCTTTGCTAGGTATAGGAAAAGGAATGACAGTATTGGCTATTGCTTAAAGAGACTGACTATTGCACTAGGTATCTGTGTATGTGTCGAAATGTGATGTTTGAAGACTGACAGAAAAACTTTTTTAGACCTTTTAATAAAAACTAAAACTAAAAATAGGTAATTTATTCATGAAAATCAATCAATATTACATGTCTAGATAAATTATGTTAAGTTCCATAATCAGTTAATTTAATGGGCAAAAATAAAAATCATCAGTTTTTTTATCAATTGGTTGACAGTCGGGTGATGATAAGTACACTATCTGAACTTCACATGTCTATTATGGCACGAACAAATGGGATTTTACAGGGTTTTTGATTTTACAATTTTAGTCAGAATTTTTTTTGAGGTGTGTAATTAAATAACTCACTGTAAATTTACAGTGAGGAAAAATTATTTAAATTGTATGTTTGCCCACTGACAAAGAATGAGTCATACAGGGCGTCTTATGAACCCAAAAAACTCATTAATAAGGATTAATATTTTTGTAAGTTTATTCAAAGCTTAAGGATTCATTTTAGGAGGATCTGTGTGTGCAGGTGACTATTATGTCCATAATTATTAGGCAACTTAGAAAAAACAAATAGAATAACAACAAAAATATGACATTCAAACAAAACAAAAACAAACTGACCATTCAATATCAAAACAAAACATCACCTTTTGCAAGGACAACTCAAAAGCCTTGGTCAAGTCAAGCTGATTTGTATTTTTGTAAATCAACATTGTGGCAGCACTCCCAGATATGGGGTTCAGAGAGGTACTGTTTTCCCTCCTTGTATTCATTTTCATGATGGACCCAGGTTCTCTATGGGGGTCAGATCAAAAAGGAGCAATTTGACCTTTTTCAAACCTTGGTACTTGTTGGGACAATGAAAATGGACAGAGGTCAGAAGTTCTTCCAGTGGCAGTGTAGCTTCTGAGAAAAGGCCACCTCAGATGGCCCATTCTGCTGGCGTCTGGACATGGAGATCAGATCCAGAGAAATTTCTCATTTATCAGTTAAAACCACTTGGTTTGAGTTTCAGGCAGCTTGTGTGTCTTGTTCATGTCTCGAACCTTGTGCTGGGCTCCAGTGGTCAGCTCTACAGATTTTCTTGACTTTCTCAGGGGCATTACGCCTTGTTTTTCTAAAGACTTGGCTAGGCCACTCCCTTGCCAGAATCTCAATTTTTTGACTTTTCGGACGTGCTTCTTTTTTGACCCATTTGCCAAAGGAAAGGAAGTCACTCTTTGAACGGAACCCCTTCTCAGAGATGAACCCTTGCTTATTGTTGCTGTTACAGTTGTTTAATGGGAAAGCTGATCAAAATTCATTTGCCTAATAATTCATCCCTGTAATTTAATAGTAAGTTTATTTTAACACTAAGAGAGAGAATAACAACAAAAATATGCAGACAAACTTTTTTTTCAAGTTGATTTGTATTTTAAAGAGTTAAATAATTATTGACACAAACAAGAAACCCCCTTGTTGCATTTTTTTTTGGGTTTCATTTCAAGTTCTCATGTCAGGAGAATTTTGTTCCACTGGTAGTAGGCTTTTCGAGCCTACCTTCTGCTTTCTCTACAGGTTCTTCTGGTCACCATCACAGTTGGCATCTCATTTAATAGTAAGTTTATTTTAAACAAGGGCTATTTCAGCTGGAATTTTTCCAAGGTTTTGTAAAAGGTTAAATAATTATTTGACCCTTTCTTGGATTTGAGGTAATGGCCCATAAAATTAAAGTTCATGCAGTGAAATTTACTGTCCCCTTATCAGCAAAACATCCTTAAAGCATAATGTTTTCACCTTTATGTTTTACGGGATGATGTTCTTGGGGTCATAGACAGCATTTCTCCTCCTCCAAACACATAGAGTTTAATTGATTTCAAAAAGCTTGATTTTGCTTTCATCCAACCAACCACTTTGGCGAACTTCAGATTAGCGGCTGCATGTGCTTTCTTAAGCAGGGGGATCTTGTGGCGCTGCAGGCTTTTATTCCTTCATGGCGTAGTGTGTTACCAATTGTTTTTTGGTGACTATGGTTCCAGCTGCATTGAGATCATTAACAAGATCCACCCTGGTAGTTCTGGGGCTGATTTCTCATCGTCCTTATAATCATTAAAACTCCACAAGGTGAAATCTTGCATGGAGCCCCAGACTGAGGAAGATTGACAGTTATTTTGTGTTACTTCCAGTTGCGAACAATCGCACCAACTGTTGTCACCTTCTTACCAAGCTTCCTGGCAATAGTCATCGTTGACATCCTTGGACAACTCTTTGGTCTTGGCCATTGTGGAAAGTTTGGAATTTGATTGATTGTTTTTGTGGGCAGGTGGCTTTTATACAAGTAACAAGCTGAGATTAAGAGAACTATATTAAAGGGAGTGTTTTCCAATCTCAGTTTGTTTTCTGTATAAAAGACACTTGGGAGCCAGAAATCTTGCTAATTAATCAAATACTACTTTCACTCATTGAAATGAAAATCACTTCATAAGATCATGTTAACCTACAATTAAAATTGTACACTTATCATTTGTTTGTCAGTGGACAAATGGACAAAATCAGCTTTTTTTTTATTGTACATTAAAATTCTGGTGGAGCAACCTCCAGGTTCCTTTCTTCGAAACATACAAATACTCTATACAACACAGTACACAAAGGACACACAACACAAGATAAACAGATGTGCAAAAATGTTTAAACATGGAGTACTGCAATGTAAACACAAAGGACATAGCACAAGGTAACACTGGTGTATGTGCATAGATGTAAACATGTATCGTTAAGCAGAAAGTGCCGCATGCTGAGGTTGTGTAGTTGGCACCTTGACCATGATAAATAATAGGATAATTGCTATACATGCTATGAGAGGCTGACCAACAAAAATATATTAGCAATACTGTGAAAGGAAACCCGGCGGCATGCCACTGGTTAAAGCTGTACCATTGTAGGGTAATATTGTAATGCAATCTTGGGTATCATTGGCATATTTTACGTGAAAATATAGGAAACTTTAAAGTGTTTACAAACTTTCAAGCATCACTGCAGCAGGTACATCTGACACTTAACCAGCTTCCAGCATTTTGTTTTCTGTTTTTAAAAATGTAAATTTGATAGGGTCACTGTGTGGTCATTGTCTTGTTATGCACATTAAATAACTGACAATGATGCCTGTATAGACTTTAGTGATAGTGATAACTAAGGGAAATGACTCTGACAATTACAAATGGCACAGAAAATAATGATGCTATCGTGTTATCATATATATCTCCCGCCTCTAGGTCTCCCTTTAAAAGTGGACCTGCTCTTGCTAGTCGCCTGTGTAAAGCTGCTATGTTGAGTCGTTTTAACATGGTAGCAAAAGAGGCCCAAAGAGAAGATTTGCTAGCTGCAGTTTCCTACAGGGAGGCCAAGGTACCAAAGTGTATATGGCATATTAGGATAAAATTGTATTTATAAATAAGATAATGGCTGAATGACTCTAAGATGAGCAACGTGTTGTCCATGTGTTGAATTCAAAATTAACTTAAATGTATATGTAATCTTAATTATTTGTATTTGTGTCGGAAATGTAGATGATGGCGAAACAGTACCAGGAGGCAAAGAGCATTCTGAAGTCATACTTAGCCATGAGAGGATATGGACAGTGGATTGAGAAACCACCTATCAGTGATCACTTTATAATGTAAGAGCCAGTGTGCAGGTAAAAAGGCATTCAGCCTAAAATAAAATGTGGGTTGCATCTTTACAATCCTCACAGTTTAAGTTTTATAAACACTGTATGTTTAGGTAGATTTTTTGTTACTTTCCAAAGTAGTGTCATTTGTGAGTGCTTTAATATCCTTGAATTGATTTATTGTTGGTCCTGTTACATTCCTTTTTTTGGGTTAAATCCTTCAATTTCTAAAATGATAAAATTGAAAAAAATATTTAAAGAAACAAAAAAAAAAATTACAATAGAAAATGTAAAATAAAAATAAATTGCCTGAAGTGAAATATTTGGCTTTGTAATATTTTCACCCACTTAATCAGCCTGTGTTTGCTGTTAATAATTTAGTACCTGTACCTAATATTTGTTTACATTGTTGTTCACTGCAGTGCAAATGCCGTTTGGGTTGTTACATATTTTCAAGTCATTTAAAAAAGGTGAAACTCTTAAATTGGCATTATAAATAATATAAAATAAAAGGGGAAAAGTTCTCAATTTGCAAGTTGACTTATTTTGATGACTTTACATGCAACAAATAATTCTGTTAGAGTTTGTTTGCTTTTGAGTTAACAAGGTAAGTAAGGTAGGTGTTTCTGTATGAAGTGGTGTTGCTAGTTTCGAAAGGTTAGGGTCTGAGACAAGCACATTCTCTTGTTTCTAGTAGTACACAGGAAACCTCGACATCCTGTCAAAAGTGATACTGCTACTCGATGCCTTGAATATTCATATGCGAAAGAGGCAGGATCGTAACTTTACACTTGAAGTCACTTTTTACTTGCAAGGAGAGAAGCTTTGAGCATGCACAGGTAGCTTTGAAGATTATAGTTATATTTTTATTCATAGTTATATTAAAACAACTTGAGCTTTTATTCCATCAGGCCTCTGTAAGTTATGCTTCATGCATGACATTTTTCTTCTTTGGTTTAGTGCCTGCTGTGTGAGCAAGAGTGCAAAGATGTGGGAAATAACCAGCAATTTTCATAGTGGTAGTTTTACTCATCTTATACATCTCTATATATGCATGTAATAATCCTATATTTGTCTAGCTGGAAATGACCTGCGGGGATTGCTTTAATTGCTCTTGAAAATATCAGAAAATGTTCATAAATCTAAGACTTGTGCTACTAATTTTTTCAATATTTATGTATATAATATATCTGAAATTATATTTCAGATCAGCAAATGCAGTAAACTGTGCTTTGGTTAAATTGTGCTGCCTGATTGTGTTTTTTTTTTTTTGCTGCTAAATGACAACTTATTTTTATAAGTTGATCTGTGGTTTGTTGTTTATACTTTCAGTTTTCAGATCTAATAAAAAAGACATGCCTATTGTTTGTACACGTTACAGACTGGTTTTTTTTTATTTCAGTTACACAGTTTTAAGGGGAAAGATTTATTATAATATGGTATGGACACCCACGCACATAGTGACCTTTTAACAGTTATTTTGGGTAATATTTATGTTATGCTGAGTTATTGGTAGTTGTGGCTTGTAACTTGAAAGAAAATAGACAACCATATATTTGAAATAAAATTTTTTTTAATTGTTTATGACCTAGTAAATATACAAAGTTTCATGACAGAAAAAAATATATAATTATAATAAATGTAGAAGCTCTATAGACATTTAAAAGCCAAATTTCTGTCGATCATGAACTTAAAGTCAGTGGACTTATTTCCAAGTAATGTTGATGCTTAGACATTTGATATTGTTCTGTCTTGCATTAATATAGGACAGTTATTTCCCCTGGAACATGTGTGACTCATTTACAACAAAGGATTCTTTATAAAAGTGATCCTGAAATGAGTGTTTATCTTTGTATAATTGGACTAAGCAAGATGCAAAGTGTTTTTCTGAGTGGAGGATAGTTTTAGGTGCTGTGTTAGAGCTTGATGTGCGACATATAATTAAAATGATTAATAATGTGTCCACATATGGAAATAATGGGCATGAGTCTTATTGGTAAAAGTGCGTAAAGATAACCTAATTTTCCATGTCCGGGACTTCTAGCCAAACTACTGTTCTGTGAACTCAAGATTTCCTTTTAAAAATGTCCACCCTGCAATGGAACAGCTAGCATTTCCTTGGTTTTTTTTAAATAAAAGGTCAATATTAAGGAATTCCCCTTGATATAACTTTGATAATCCGCATGTGGGCTTTATAATCTGCTGCTTTACAGGTGCCTAATGTATGAACTAATAGACGAAGTTTCTACGTTAGGTTAAATAAGATGCAACGCAAATTTACAGAACAAGCATCTCTTTATTTTCTCTTCAGATGACAAGCATTTTAAAGTTACATACATATTAACATATTAAATATTTTAAATAAATATATAAATAGATAAATATTTGCACATCCTAACAAAACAGCTTATGTTAAAACTTTTAGTGCTTCACAAAAAGCGAGAAAGAGAACTTTGTTCATAGAATTTCTTCATGGAAGTTACATTCAGTAGCTGTTACTACAAATAAAACAAAAAAAGAACCTTTCATTGTAGCATCAGTTAAGATATCTTATACCTGGATTACGCTCTGCTGTAACAACACATTAATGTTGTCGTTTAGGCTTCATTAGAAACTGCTGTATACCATTTCGACTAAGGTTAAGAGGTTAATAAGAAAGTCGCCATATGTCTTTTCCTCTGGGTTTTCTTTTTCACAGAAACAGTCTTTAAAATCAGCTTGTTCCTAAAAAAAAAGGAGAAGAAACAAACTAGCATTAAATTAAATAGTACTACTAATGATTGCTTTAGTCTATAGTTATAAAATGAATAACTGAAAACATACAGTGTTGATTTTTTCCAGCGTATACTTTATGATATCCCTTGTCCGATTGAGATATTGGGCCGACTGGGATTGGGGTTCAAAGCACTCTGCTCTAACTGTCTCCAGCTCTAAGACAGAGCATTGCAGAGCTTTGATGGTGCACTGAGAAGAAAAAAAGAAAAAAAAATTGTTAGAATACCAAATAAAAAAAGCTTCTTGCGCTTTGTCGTTTTTTGGCAAATTTTTGAGTATAACTGTTATTCATTTTCAGTTTGGTATAAAATGTAGTTTAAATTTATGTTTTTGCAATTCTCTACCTATATGAGTTTTTTAGGAAGCTGTCCAAAAATCGATTAATTGCTAAGAAATAGTAGCGCCTTACCCCGTTATTACCGGAAGGACTGTAAAATGTTGAATCAGGTTCATTCTGTAATGAGATGAAAGTCACATCATTAAAATCTATCACAGTAAATCAGTAAATGAAATGTATACGGTTATAGTTACCAATAAATCACTTACACAGACAACGCTCTGTAGCTTTCCTATACTTCTTTTTATGTCCCTGGGGAAAGGGATAGAAGTAGCTGTAAAGCAATGCGGTAGAGTCACAGTCAGCACCAGAATCCAGTGTAGAGACATGGTGTTAGTTTATTAATTCCTCTTCAGAGTTTACTTCGGTAAGTGTGAGAACATATAGTTGAGCATCTCTTTATTTATACTGACTTTGTGGAAAATGAATGGGTGGGCTGAAACACTTCAGCTATTAGCAAAAACTATCAGCTGCCAATAGTTTTTTTTTTTCCTTTGATGACTGTTGGGATTTTCTCCTTCACCCCCTCTCCTTTACCCCCTCCCCTTCACATTTGCGTGTGTGTGTGTGTGTGTAAGAGAGCGAACACGTGAGAGTAAGTGAGTAAGGGGAAAGAGAGAGTGCATGTGGTCCACCTAGAGGAGGATTAAAAACCCACTGACATATATGTACATTGAAGCATTTCATTTTAAAACAAGCGCAGTATTTATTTTTAATGCAATACTAACTTAAGGAGTTCAAAAATTAATTTTTGGTGGAGTAAACCTGTATTTCAATTTCAGGTACTTTCCTGTATCTTCGCATGCTCTTCAACAGTCTTTCATGTTGCTGTTCTGGCACACAAATTAAGGCATCTTAGCTTTGTTTGATGACTTGTGACCACCCATATTCCTCGTAATCACCTTTTATAAAGTTTTTTATAGGGTTTAGGTCTAAAGATGACAGGGTCTTTATCTGATAGTTCTCAATTTACACTTTAATCAGCCTGACTGTGTGACATATAGTATTGTCCTGCTGTAAAAAATAAAAATCATTTGTCAGAGCAGAAAGATGTGTTTTTTTGGGACAATCTTGTACATGGTTTAATTCATGAATCAGACAAATCTATCCAATTCTAGATCTTCTGGAGCACCATTATTCAAATTTCACCGTGGGTGGGAGACAATGTGTTTTCGGCCTTTTCATATTTATCTAAATATTAGATGTCTAGGTGTTGCGTAAAGCTAAAAATTTGACATATCTGTAAAGATGGCTGCTTATTCCAGTCCTCTGTCGGAGAGGATGGCTGCTCAATACTTACCCCAGTCCTCTATCGTCTAATTCAGGGGTGTCCAAACTCGGTCCTGGGGAGTTTAGCTCCAACCCTAATCAAACACACCTAAACTAACTAATCAAGATCTTGCTAGGTATACTTTAAAAGGTGTTGCGGCAAGTTGGAGCTAAACTCTGCAGTAAACCGGCCCTCCAGAACCAATTTTGGACACCCCTGGTCTAATCCATATGGTCTTTTGTAAATCTCAGCTTGATTTTTTTTTCTTTCTTTCTTTTTGAAGGGTTTTTTTTTTTTAGCTTTGCACGACCATAGCACTGCTATTAACCTACTATTAAACACCTATTATTAATCAGAATGGGGTGTGCCAGTAATGAAATTTAACTTTATTATTTTCAGTATTTGCACATTAATACTGAGGACATTCAAACTATATAAGAACATATTTGGAATTATGCAGTAAACAAAAAGTGGTAGCAAAAGTGGGTGGGCGTGTTGTATTGCTAATTGGAATATTAAGGTTCAATTCCCAGCACCACCAAGTTCCCACTGCTGGGCCCCCGAGCAAGGCCCTTAACCCCCCTCTAATTGCTCGTTTCTATAAAAATAAATAAATGTAAGTCGCTCTGGATAAGGGGGTCTGCCAAATGCCAGAAATTTAATCCCAAATGATACTTTTGAGAACCCCAAGAACCCAAGAACTAGATATTTGATTTGCTTAAAACTGTCCTTTGGTTTAATCAGTCCAAAGTTGACCCCACCACCACCATTGTGTTTGTTAGACATGGGGAAGGTGCACAGATGGTTCCTGAATATGCGTTTCTTGCTGTCAAACATGGAGGAATAGGTGTAATTGTGAGGGTGCTTTGCTGAGTAAACTTACTGCCAGTTAAAATTAAGGGGATAATAAACCAGCATGGCAACCACAGAATGTTGTAGTCTTATGCCTTTTCTGATATGCCTTGCATTAAATAAACCTGTAATTTGTTATATGACTAAAAACACACCTCTAGGTTATGTAAGAGCTATTTGTCACAGAAAGATAATGTTTGGCTACCTTAATCTAAATCTAATTGAAATGGTTTAAATTACTAGAATTGGTATGATAAGTAAAAAAAAAAAACAGCTAACAAGTACTTAAATTTAGGAAGTCCTTCAAATCATTCCAGGTTAATGGGGATGACTAAGAAAATGGCAAGCATGTGTAGATCTGGCATTAAAGCAAAAACGTGCCTACTTTAAATGATTTAAAATATTAAACATATTCTGGGTTACATATTTCTATATTTGTTCTGTGATAATTTCAGCATCTTTAGTTTTAATATTCAATGTTGATAAAAATATAAAGAGAAAAAAAAACAAATAATAATGTGTTTAGACTTTTATCTTGTAGTGTTGTATTGACACACAAATCTGTCCTCTATGATATGTTTTGTCTACTATATTGTGTGTGTAAGAGTATGTGAAAGATATGGGGCTTTCCCCTGTCTTGGGAAACCCAACTGTTTGATTCCTCCAGTCAGTTGCAACCTA
The DNA here is from genome assembly GCA_005784505.1 of Bagarius yarrelli. Classification (NCBI taxonomy): domain Eukaryota; kingdom Metazoa; phylum Chordata; class Actinopteri; order Siluriformes; family Sisoridae; genus Bagarius; species Bagarius yarrelli. The sequence continues at coordinate 3,474,216 of VCAZ01000013.1, forward strand.
TGAGTTATTCTTTTTTTAAGGTAAGAGGAAATAGAAAAATCGGAGATGAGTAAACCCTGACTTTTTCTACTTTTGGCTTGTTTTGGCTTTTTTACTATACTTTTTTTTTGTTTTGAAAGGATTTGGAAAGGGATTTTTTCATCCCTTTGTTAGCTCTATTTTTAAATCAGTAATCAGTGTACATATCTTTTAAGCTGCTACATGGCTTTTTTAGATGTCCTTTCTTATTACTTTATTATGTACTCTATTGTGGCCCCTGTCCTCTATCAACTTTACTGGCTAACATTGCATACACAAAATACTATCACTTTTATAATAGACCTATATATTTATCTAAAATATTTATTTTTACTCTAACGTTGTAAGAAGTCTCTGTACATCACTTTCAGCTCTTGGTATGTTCTGTCTTCTAAACCTGACCTTGGGTGTTTTAAATGCGCTACATAAATTAAAAAAATATATATTATTAAAAATGCATTATTTTAATATTTTACTTTTTTGTTCTGAATGTTTAAATGGACCACTTGTTTTAATTATAATCATAATACATAGATGGAGGGTATAGAACACCAAAAATAGACCTTTATTAAATTCTGGCTTGTGGATAGTACACAGTCTACACTCAGGTGGCTTTTAATGTGGAACATCTCCCTAAATAAGATTAACATTTGCAAGTTATATGGAGAAACATATTTTATATGGCCACTTGTAACAGTTCTCTCCTAAGTAAATGTTCTTTTACCTCTCAGAAAATAATGTTGTGTCTTCACAAGGGTTCAGCGGGAGTGAACTAAAACTCCAGAGTTGTTCATACACCTGCAATGTTTAAAAAGTTGTATGTTTGTTTATGGTAAATAGGTTGTAATGCTTTATAAAATCATTAATGTAAGGGTACACTAAAAAGAGAGTACGTTTTAAGTTATATAGATATAACAAGTTAGGAATGATGTAACATAGGGTAACTGGTGTGTTAAAGCCTTTGGGCATGATGAGGTTGACACCTTAACATGTTCCAGTCATTAACACTATACAGCAGTGCAGTTATTTACAACTGATGTGTTGTAGTGTTAGAAATCTATACAACCTAAAATTGCTGTGATGGGGTATAAGTGAAATAAATCACTGAAAAAGTCTACTGCAAGTTAGGATTTAAACCTGACATGGTCAGGGGAACCGTGTTTTACCCTTAAATGGTCATATAGGTGTGTGTGTGGGGGGAAAAATTGAGATTTGAAGAGGGCACATTGTTAGGGAAAAGCCCTTTGGCAGCCTTTAGAAGAGTAGGTGTCCTGAACTAAACCATGTCAGTGGACTGCTGTAGTCATGGAAAAGCGTTTTACACATTTACATATTAGAAAACCGCCATTACTAGGTCTCATTCTGCCTTGCTTTGATATGTGTTGCTGATTAGAGCAAGTCATATTTAAGGTACTAGATCGATCCGATTAATTGTGACCCACCCTTTTTCCTATTTACATTTGTATATTTAAACAGCACTTTTTCCATTCAGTAACACGTAATAGTTTTGATTTGTTAAGAGATACATTATTGTTGAAGATTTGTGAAATAACTATGATCAGATGATGCTCACGACCCTGTTGCTGTCATTTAGGTATTACAACCCTGATGTTGTCCAGTGCAAATTTACATAATCTTATCTTTAATTAAATTTAATTTATTCTATGATTGTTTATTACAGTTATCCTCACCCTTCATTTCGCATGGTGTCCCCATATAAAGCTCATTCAGTGCAAGGAATCTCTCATTAAGCATTTTTTAAATCTACCAGTCCACTATGTTCTCTGTTTGGACCTTTTTTAGCTTACCAATTACGTTTTTAGTTCTATTTAGGTCCTCAAACTGAGGTTCTTTACTCTCTACTTGACCCCCCAAAAGCTGCACTAAAAAGTTATTTACCTTTCCCAAGCCAACAGACTGTTTTTTCCACACTTCTCATGCATTGGTTTTGTTTAAATCTCCAACTATATTGTTCGAAAAAGGTATCTGCCGACAGTTCTATTGTACCAAAATCTGAGCATTTTAGACATCTGTGCTAAAATAGTTAGCAATATTTTTGACAGCTGTTCTTATTTGAAATGTACGTTTCTGGGTTTTTTTTAGTTACCTTTAGTTTTGTCAGTATGTGGAAGAATAGTAATGAGAATGAAAGTGGGCAGATGGGCAGGGAAAAGCCCTTAAGTACATTCAGAAGTGTAGCATTTGAATCACAATTGTCATTTTGGGACAAATAGGCTACTTTTGCCATGGAAAATGTTACACATCCTTGGGGTTTCTGCATGATTAGGGAACATGGTTCTGTACTAATAGCTGTATAACCATGTAACCCTTTCAAATGTCAATTTAAGTTATGTTTTTTTATAAAATATTTAATAAGACCCAGCATATTAAATTGCTTTAGCATTTTCTTAAATGTTTACAGTCAGGGCAGTTGTACAAACATTAGAACTATTTAGTAAATATATCTTTGACCAAACACAAGCTACACAATTAACATTTATTATTATATAACTTATGAACTAAGTATAAAAACATTTGGGGGGACAGTTTGCTAAAAAGTGTTCATTTTCTCTATATCCATTGGCGGGTAGGAAACGGTGGTATAATTTAAACTAATGCCCAAACACGGTTCAACAGTTCTTTTTTAAACCAACCTGTTTTAATGTATGTTCGTTTTTTATACTATAAAGATGAATATATCTGTGCCATGTGAGATCAAAGCAACCACCCATGCTGTTGTAAAGCATCTTTAAATTTCTAAAGCTTACAATCATAGCATAGGTGGGTTATGTGGATGTGGTTGAATTTCCTTTTAGGTAAAAGAGTAGTAGTATAGTAGCAAAGTTTGTGGCCCCTATTACAATACATGATAAAGGCATGGACTTCACAGGGATTAATTCCACAGGGAGTCAGATGGTGACAAAAGTTATGGACTTCATACAGGCAACAAAGCCTCTAGACATCAACATACAGTTAACTACTCGAAGTGATCTAAAATAATGGATTCCCACAGTTGGTATAACCTATTAAAGGAATACAGTGGATATAAAAAGTCTACACATACTGTCAGATTTCTCTGATTGGAAAAAATAAGACCAGGATAAATAATTTAAGAACTTTATTTATTTAATGTAAACTATAACCTGTCCAACCCGAAAACCTGAAATATTTTAGAGTGAAGGAAGTAAAAAAACTAAAATAATGTGGTTGCATAAGTGTGCACAACCGCTGCAAGACCTGCCATCATTTGAAGTGCTGTTGATTTACCTCCAAATAAAGTGCAGCTGTTCTAGTAGGCTTTTCCTGACATTTTTCACCTTACAGCAGAATCTATGGTCCTCAGAGAGCTTCCAAAGCATCAGAGGGACCTCAATGATATCAGAAGGATACAAATAAATTTCCAAGGCATTTGACATACCATGGAACACAATAAAAACAGTCATCAAGCGAAGAAAATGTAGCGCAACAGTGACAATAAGAACTGGACGTCCCTCTAAAATTGACGAAAAGCAAGAGGAAACATTAAAGTTTAGTGTAATTCATGTGAACACAATCTCTCTTCAATATCCTTTGTATGTTTGGCCTATGGGGTAGGGTGGCAAAACGCAAGCATTGTCTTATGAAGAAAAATGGTTTATTTAATTTTTTAAAACACATTTGTACCACGAGAGCATATGGGAAAAGGGTTTTATGGTCTGATAAAACGAGGATGAACTTAATTCCAAAAGTTATGTTTGGCAAAATAACACTGTACATCACTAACAGAACACCAAGCCCAGAGTGAAGCATGGCGGGGCTGCATCATGGTTTGTGATACTGGGCCGTTGTCAACAATCATAAACAGTTCTAAATATCAGCCAATACTGGCACAAAACCTTCAGGTTTCTTTAAGGAAGCTGAAGATGAAGAGCAACGTCATCTTTCAGCATGACAACAACCCAAAGCGCACATCCAAATCAACAAAAACAATGGCTTTTTCAGAAAAAGATTTTTGTAAGCCCGTCAGAGCCCAGACCTAAATCTTATTTGATTTAAAAATATGTCGATCTGAGGAGGGTTGTGATCTGAAATGTCCTTGAAATCTGACACAGTTATACAGGTTAAAGTTTGGATAAAAGGTGGAAAATGTTCTGAAATTATTCATTCTAGACAATTTTTTTTTACATGACAGAAACCTGTGTAAACCACTGTTGGGTAATTATCAACACAGTAATAAGACAGAACCTTCAGTGGCATCTTAGTCTTTATATCCGGTGCAGGGTCTCTCGTTTAACTAACGCTGGGGCATACAAGCAGATCAATATTTAGAATTTTGTCTGGTCAGAAAGTTACATTGAAGAAGGATAGAGATTGTTTTACACTCAGTGTGTGTAGAAAATAACCTGAAGTGCAAACTGTGAAATGATGTGCTTATATGTGTACATATGCTGCTGTATACAGCTGCTAAAATGCTTGTATGTGTACATATACCGTTTGATGCTAGGAATGGTCCACCACCCAAAAAACAACCATAATCCTTCCCTCTTCCCTGTTAGTTAGAGATTGTAAATAAGCTTTGGACGACATACAAGTTAACCTTTCTAACCATATGATAAAAGCGCAGTTAAGTCTAGTTTCAGGTTAGTAAAGCTTATTCTAAATAGTTTTTTTTTTACCAGACTGTGGGTAAATATGTTGCCCCTGGGCTTGCTGAGGCAGGTCAGGGACCTTTCACATACACTGACTTTAAAAGAGTAATCTCATTTACATGTCTGACATTTGGCCAATAAACTTATTTTATTTCTTTAGCCAGCTAAGCATTTATTGCTTATGGGCCAGGCAGTTTATTTTCCAATTAGCAATCCAACACCTCAACTACTGAGCTTCCACTTGAGATTATTGTTTAAATCTTACATTTACAGCATGTGCTAGCCAGAGCGACTTACATTTTATCTCTTTTTTATATCTGAGCAATTGTGGGTTAAGGGCCTTGCTCAGGGGCCCATCTGTGGTAGCTTGGTGCGGCTGGCAATCGAACCCCGGCCTTCTAATTGGCAGTCCAACACTTTAACCACTGAGCTATCACTTAAATGACATCGGATTAATTTGGGTTAATGTTGTTTAGATGCAGGATGAGGTTGTGTAGATGATGCTAGATGAGATTGTGTGGGTGTCATTAGCGAGTTAACTAGCGGATTGTAATGTGTGTTTTAGCTAACTCTCATTAACCCTTTTAACCACAATATTAATTGAATATTATATTGAATAAACAGTGGTGTTTTACTGCAGCTGTTGGGGCTTTAATTCATGGCTGTTTATATTTAGGTGATATTTTATGAGCCAGAGTGTGCTTACACCGAATGTGGACATGACTGCGATTTGCTGCAGATGCAAGCCGGCGGGTAAATTTTAAACAACAATTCAGTGAATTTGGTTCTCCGATGGACTGCTGATCTGTCCAGGGTGTTACACCTCCTGCCTTTTGCCCTTTCGGAGACGGCTGGGATAGATTCCAGCAGATCCCTGTGACACCGAATTAGGGAATAAGCAGGTATAGAAGATGAATGAAAAAAAGTACATTTGTTTCTTATACAGCTGAGCAATTGGGGGCTAAGGGCCTTGCTTAGGGGCCCAGCAGTGGTAGCTTCTCCAATCTTCCAATTAGCAGTACAACACCTTAACCACTGCACTACCACTTTCCTTCCTATTTTTGCCTTATTTGTTAAAATCAGACTCTGTAGTAACACTTTACTTTAGATGTGTTTTCCTCTTTATGCACACATTGGTGAAATGTTATGTAATCTGCTGTCTATTCATGATAACAGTTAACATCCCAAAATATTTATAGGAAAACCAGCCTCATTTGGAACACCCATAAAATTAGTGGACTAGAAAGAACCTTTGTATTACTGGACCTCTAGGCATGTAAGTTCCATGTCCCTGCTGCTCAGGCATGTTGGTAAGATTACATCTGCATGAGTATAAAATGGTGGTTATATGATTTCATATGTCACAGATCTCCACATCTGTGTAGTATGGGAATGACTCAGCAAACATACCTTAAAAAAATGTTTGGCTAAAACTGCACATTTAACACAGGTTCTGGATGTTTTGCTAACAGGCAGCTGTTGTTTTAGCCCACCTGAAATCCCCTAGCTGGAAAGCACACTCGTAGTACTTTGATCTTGAAGCAAATGTACACACACCTGTGCACCTGTCAGCATGAGAAGCCTTGACACTATGTCAACCACATTTCATGAATCTGCAATAAAAGCTTTAAAAAAAAAAAAGCAAAAGAACATTGTTTTGAAGGTGTTTGTGCTTTCCCTGCTGCCACACGCAGACCCTGGTAATCAATAAAACCACATTTAAAAAAACAAAACAAAAGAAACCGAAGGGGAGTTTACGTTTTTTGGCTTTTTGTGGTATTGTGTTTAGACTCTACGTTCTGTGATGATGTTGTCAGTTCCCTGCGTATGACCTTGGTGCCAGTGTTTGTAGCATACTTTTACTCATGCTAGCGTGTCAGGTATGAAGCAAGAGGACTCGCCATATCTATAGCTTCCATAATCCACAACTTTATTTATTTTTGAGAAGGCCCAACTACATAGTTTAAACATTTTGCCTTTCTTGCAGGCAGTTTATTCAACAAAACGCCTGTAGCTAATCTCTGTTCAGTAAAATAATTTACCACAGTGCATCTGTACAGAAAACATGCTGACTTATTATGAACATCATTCATGTCAGTGAAGTATGACAATTTTTTGTGTTACTTTATTGCCCTTTGCTACACTTCTTGGCTTACTGCACTAAAACATTTTGCTGAGTTCACTGCTGGACTGTGGTCTTTCTGTTTAGTACCGGTTTGGTCCTCTGGCATGAATTGTAACTTTTATTTTTCTGTTGGTCTTTTTTCTGACTGGGAAACAATGTGCACACTGTAGGATTTACAATACATTACATTTAGGGCATTTAGCAGATGCCCTTATTCATATTTATCTTGTTTTTACAACAGCTTTGTTTAGGGCCCAACGGTGACAGCTTGGTGGTGCAGTCCAACACCCTAACAACTGCGCTACCCCTTCCCTTGACCGTTATTTAACGCAATTTATCGTATAACCTGTATTAGTTGCTCACCCTGATGTTAGTGTAGCAGGTTTATATTGAAAGCAGAAATGAGCAGCTATGTCTGTTACTCTGATATTTATGGTAAACAGATTAATAAGTTGGAGAAGTTTGTACTTTATTGCCCCTAATGGCTCAACACCAGTTTACATTTTCTCTCTAAACATTCCTCCAAAATTGGAGTTTGGCTGTTATTGCCCCAAGGCTTTGAAAGCTTACCCTTTAACAGGTCAGCATCTATTGATCTTATGTGAGACTTTCAGGTTCTTACTGAAATCCTACTTTTTAGGTCTTTGATCCTAAAATAAGAGATGAGGCACCTATTGTCTCTTAAAGCTCAGTTTATTTACTAAGCTTACAGGCAGGCCTTTTAATATTTATTGTTATAATATAATGTACGTACCTATCAATCATCCATTGTTCGCTTAGACAATTGTCTTTTAACCGAGTCTAAGTTAAAAGTCAAGCATACAACACACAAGTCGGTTCAGCAAATAAAGCTTTTAAGCAATCTGGTTGATGTCAGTTGGTTTAACTGTGCTTTTAAGTCAAAGACTGTACACTTATGTAATATTGGATCAGAACAGACATAAAATTCCATCAATAGAAAAGAGAAAGTGTCAACCTTTCATTTTAAATTAGTGCAAAAGTTAATGGCTGAGTATAATTTAAAGTTTATCAGAACACAGTGCATGGCAGCTTGCTGTGTGGGGGGGGGTTACGTAGCCGACCAGTCGAAGTTCCATGCTTGGAAATGAGTGGGAAGTGGTGGCTTAGTGGTTAAGGTGTTAAACCCGGTATTTCTGGTAACAGTTTAACACCTTGATACCCAGCACCACCAAGACACCAAGGCCCTTAACCCTCAGTTGTATAAAAAAGAGATAAACGTAAGTCGCTCTGGGTAAGGGCGTCGGCCAAATGCTGTAAATGTAAACGGCCAAAAGTGATCATGAAGGACAAGTGAGCAGATCTGGACCATAATGCATTGGAACGTGGTCTGATGACTGGGTGCATGTGTGTCGATTACCTATAGCATACGTCACCAGGATGTGGTTTAATTGACTGTAAAGTGTTTCCTGAGTTGGTACTAGAGTTGCCACCTGTTCCTTTAAATATGGAATCATACTGCATTTGAGAATTCAATAGTCTGTACTGTTCGGAATCAAAACAGTACAGCATTTTTGTTGTACATTCATGCAAACCATCCCACCTGCATTCTGTGAAGACTCTTCTTCCTCTGATTGGGTAATACTTCCTGCTTTCATCAGTTGGGGAGGCAGAGCCAGATCTGCATCCAGCTCCAAAGGTTTCAGGGTTAAAATGAAAACAAATGCAAAGAAACCAATAAGAGTTGGAGTAATCAAATACAGTACATAATTAATTAAATATAAGGTAAAGAAAATAAACAACTGAATAAATAAATACATTTTATTACAAATAATAAAGATAGAATTGTACTTAAATTCAGTGTTAATTTTATATTTTATATTATTTTATCATTTTAATTTTAATTTAAGTTTAGGGTCTGTTAATTTATTATGTTAAGTTGCGGATCAAATCTCACAACTTTCTCTAAGTCTAATTTTCAGTTGCTTATTGTTATTATACCTGATTATTCCACCTAAGAGGTATGCTAAGTTGTTATGAAAGACTGAGTGCATCTGTTTACAGTAATTTTAATAAAAGATGGTTTATTGTAATGGTTATTAGTATTAGTCTTTTATAGTCCTGAAACCGTTTTAAGTTATTTATTATCTTTAGCTTATTTTTCTATATAAAAGATGGAAACTCCAGTTGGTCATATAAATTGAGGCCACTAGATGGCACTGTTTCTTTAGTCACTGTACAGTAAAGGCCTCGTCAACAGCAGGGGCGATTCTATACCGGTTTTATGGGATGTTATTTCGGCCCCCTTTAAAATATAGACCTCCTGATGCAACCAAGTTTGGCATAGGACAAGATTTGATTGGTGAAACCTTGTGTGTGCAAGTTCAGGAAGAAAAAAATATTTGTGAGACTCCCTTCCATTCCATTCCATTCCATTCCATTCCATTGAATTAAACTTAAAAAAATGAAACATATTTGTTTGTCTTTTAACTTTTATTATTACCCGAATCAGTTATCAAACTAACGAAATTTAATGAAACATAACAGAACATGACGAGGTAAAGTTGTGAGAAGAATAAAATCTTCATTCTGTAGTTAATAATCGTCATGATCACGCTTTGCCAACTGAAGCCATCTAGTTTCTTGTTGAATTTATGAAAATGATACATGTAATAAATACAAAGTCTATGTTTTTTTTGCATTTGGCTAGTTAACAGTAATACTGGTTGATGATAGTAATAATAAAATGGTGACTACCAGTAGCGAGGGCTGAGGATTTAATCGTACAACCACCCCTGGTTAACAGCAAGGTTAACACTCAATAAGGCCGTGTTAACCACAGAACACAGAACAATATAGGTTACACAAGTAACTCAAAAGTAAAAATGATAAATCTGTTTTAGACTTGACCGTAAAATTAGTAACAAAATGAATTCTCTTTTACCTGTGACAAATTAAGATCAGTTTTTAATTCATGAACACATATTTTATTTTGATAAATAAAATATGACTAATAAAGTCATAAAATTAAAATAAAATAAAATAAAAACTACATAGGTGAATGAATCATTTTGGCAACTTCTACAGAGATTTTTTGCTGGCATCTTAATAAAAGTTTTTAGTCGTTCGATTATGTGATAGGAATGCAATGCAAAAAAAACATGCAATATTGTAAATAATGTTTACATTAAACATTATAATGGGGAAAATGTGATTTTTGTTGATCTGGTATTTTACACCCAGTCATGAGGGGTACAACTTGTACACCTTGAGGAAACAAAAAAAAAACTTTTTGCAGACGTTCTATGGGTACAAATGCACTGTTGATGATAAGAGAACTGGTTTAAGCAAAATTATAAGCATTATTAAACTTATCACAGAATGGAAAACATGTTAAACCTTCAGCTGGATGAGATCAAACAACAAAAGGCCTGGAATAACTAGACAGCAAGTAACAATAAGCAGGCGTCCCTAATAAAACATTGGTATTTAAAATGTGGAGAGAAAAAAAAAGGGGGGAAAAAATCTAAATAATAAGCTGAATGCACCAGAAACACCAGATGAGACCTTTTGAACTTATTTTATCTTAATTCGGGCACTTCAGAGAAGACATAAAGACACACACTTTGTAGAATTGATTAGGCAGAAAACTAGTAATTTAAGTCACACAGTGAAGGAGTTAATAACCGGCATTATCTGTTATTTTCTAACTAATGATTAAAGTAAAAGTCAATTTGAATGTTGTAAGAAACAGTATTTTTTCTGTGGGTATCGGCTACAATTTGACACATACTGACCCTATATAAAATATACATTATTGGCAATAATGTCTGGCGTGTTCTTGTAATTTATGGCCACTAGATGGCACTTTTACCTCTTGTGTGTTGATTTGTCCAAACAATCCTCAATCCTGAATGCCCTGAAATATTTCAGTATCTGGTCACTTTTTTCCAAAACGCAAATCATCATTTATCATCAATTAGAAGATTTTTAAACCATTGTCTGTAACCGCCTCTATAAGAGCAACATTTTATGCTAAGAGGAATTAGCATCAACCATAATCTCAGACAAGCAATCCTCTGTTATTCCAAATCCATTTCCAAATATTAGAATTTTACCATTAACCACTTTATGACATTTACTAATCTTTCTTACCACATGAAAATATACCATAGTGTACTTAATGATTTACTTCAGTATGATATAGTGAATTGTAGTTTAATGTAGTATATTACAGTATTAACCAAAGCTTACTGTAGTATACTATAATATCAACACTAATGTATTAATAAATTGTAATAAATACTCTCGCACACTTTACAAGTTTTTAGAATAAACTAGGACTGTGGTTTAGTGTACTATATAGTTTTTTTTTACTGAATTATATAGTTTGTTATGACGACCCGCCCAGGGTGTACCTCTCCTGCCTCTTACCCTTTCAGAGACGGCTGGGATGGGCTCCAGCAGATCCCCGTGACCCCAAATTAGGGAATAAGCAGGTATAGAAGATGAATGAAGGAATGTGATTTACTATATAATTTACACTTTAATGTATACTTGATAATGTATTTAGTTAATTAATACACTATACTATAGAATAGAAAGAACCAAATTTGTTAATTGGAAACTGTGTTTTACTGTGAAAGGACAGATTTCTATGTCTAATAGACAGCAATATCAGATCAGGTTAAACAGTGCAGCGAAGAGTTTCAACCAAAATGAGCAATGAAAAATAAATGGTTTGTTAAGATGTTGTTTGGTTTTATTCATTTTCTTCATTTTGTCTGCATTGAACGGATCTACTTTTTGCTCTGATTTGTGCTGTAAAGGTTCTCACACATACAGTATAATGAAGTAGAAATTTTTACTGCAGCACTGAATGTAGTAAGTTGTTTATTTTATTATACTGGAGTTACTATAACAAGTGTAGTAAAATTACCACCTTGTTACAATTTACTGTGGCGTAGTTACTATAGTAAGGTTAAAAACACTACAGTATTTACACAGGAAGCTTTACTACATGTTCTATAGTAAAGTTACTCTACACTACTGTAGTATTTTAATAAATGGGCAGGAGTGAATAAATCACTATAATAAATCCAACTTTAGACCCGAAGATCTATATATAAAAATAGGCTTTCAAGAAAAGATGTCTAGAAAAAAATCCACTTCTTTTCTCATGGTTGCATCTAAACAGACCACTAAAGTTCTGATCCAAAATGCTTTGGACTGAGGAGATGCTTAATAGTAGTTGTTTCTTGTTTGATAGCTGTTTGCATGGCACCATGTAAGGCTCTGAAATGCCCCATAACACATGTAAGGCATGGAGGTGTAGGTTTCATAGGTTAAACCTATTTTGCTACCACAAGACCTGAACAACCTGCATCATTTAGTCAATAATGATGATCACTTTAAACAGGAATTATTTTAAGAATGTAGCTACAAAATGTACAATTAAGTCATGCAACAGGACAATGATTAGCTAAAGATAAAACAAAGGCTTTGGAAAGTTAACTATTCCAAACCCCCTTTTTTGTTCTCTTTACATTTACAGCATTCGGCAGACGCCCTTATCCAGAAGGACTCACGTTTATCTCCTTTTTTATACACCTGAGGCCCAACAGTGGCAACTTGGTAGTGCTGGGAATCGAACCCCAATCTACAAATTAGCAGTCTAACACCTTAACCACTGGGCCACTATTTCCCCCTTTAGATATTTGGATGTTGACTGGCTGGTGTGTCTGGAATTACAGTCCGAACTTAACTGGTATCTGTGCCTAAAAAAATGCCTTTAATGATTGGTGATCCTCAGCAGTGTTGTGAAGAGGCTCTATCGTTTAAAGCTTATACATGTGGTTAATACCTATGCCATATCCAGATATAGACTATGAAAGCTTATGAAACTTTATATGGAAACTCTTAATAACATTTCCATTTGTTTATGCTTGTAAACTGATCTGGCCTGCCCTTATTTCCTATTAACAAGGGTTAGTTGTTTTTGAGTTGCACTTTGATAAATGCATAATAATAATCTGAAAATAAAAACTGTACTCATTTTGTATTATGTACTTATGATTATTAGAATGTTTCCCCAAAGCTGCATTAAGTTATTTGATTAGGTGGTTATTCTAAAAAACAAGTTAACCTGTTGTCTTATTGATGATTTTTCCCACAAATGAAATTAACCTCTAAGTGTTTGGTTTTTTTTTTAATCATTTTTTTGTTTTGTACAAAAACAAACCATGTGACTTGTTAGTTGGAGCTGAGATTTCCAGAAATGAGTAGGTGTCTGCTTATATGCAAGTGTTTTTAAGACGTTTGTGATTAGTTATGAAAATCCTTTCATAACAAAGCATGTCTATTTTATAGCTTAAAGGAAACTTCCACTGCCTGCAAGTTATTTTTATGTTATCATGTGTCTGTCTAAATTATGACTGCACATTTAACCCTTTTTATTATGAAATTATGGTTAGAATTAGAGCCTCAAGTTCAGAAACAAAGAAAAAAGTAAAGCAATAATCCAATTCTGAAATGTATTTAAATTAAAGCTACATAGATAATAATTTTTTTTCAAATACCTAGACCTGTCCTTATATTTCGAGATGACTTTATATTAAGACTACGTTTAAATCAGTGGTGGTGGTGGGGGGGGGGGCACCCCACTGGTGGGGAATTAAAAAAATGGCAAGTGAGCATGACAAATAGGAGGAAATTTGGTTATTTTGTGCTCATCTGTATTCATCAATGTATTGACCATAAACTCAACTCAACACAATACAATAATGAATTTCAATGTAAGCCTTACTGAAAACATCAGACTGCAAAGAAAATGTCCTATGGAACCATATTATCCTACGAGAACGACTGAACATCAGAATGAAAATTGAAGCTAACTGAAGATTCAGCAGAGAAAACCAAGACATACAGTGGACCTAATCAATCGAAGGGACAGCTGAAAGGAAATTATGATGAGGCATATCTTGGAATTAATGTTGGGTGTGATGGAGGCAGATGCAATTATTTGATGTTATGTTTGTAAAATGTGATGTTAATAAAATAAATAGTAATAAATTTAAAAGCCTAGTGTATTAACATTTTGTTTTCTTGATTGTGGACAGGAGGGGGTGGAAAACCTTTCCTAACTTCAAAGTGGGGAATGGCAGAAAAAGTTTATCTTCCATGCTTATCCTCATCCCACATACCTTATTAGTTCTAGCTCATCTTTTGGCTAAAATAATCGAAACAAATCTTCATCATGGGTAAATACTCTTATTGTACAGTTATAATACATTCGCTTTTGTCCATTTTTTTATACTTCTAACACCTTCACATATTTATTTTATTTTATTATATGAATTTTTTTGCACACTACTTTTTATGTTTACATGTCGGACAGTTGTAGAAAGTATTTCACTGCCTGTTATGATTATGGATGTGACAAATGAAATTTGAATTAGAATTTGCATATCACATTCAACGCAACCTTTTTTTTCAAACCTTTTTCAGTTTACAACTTATGTAAGAGACGATTCGACTATCATAATGCAGAGGCGACATAATAATAAAAAAAAAAGAAGCACACGTTTTATAGAATCTGGTTTTCTGACAGTAATAAACATTTTTTATATTTCCATGTCATAAAAAGATTTAGTGAAACTTAAAGTAACTTATTCAATATTTATTTAGCCGTCTGCCTATAAAGAATCATTATGCTTTAGATGCCAGTTTGCAAAATCTAAAATCCCGCTATGTTATAGCTAAATGCCATAATAAAAATAACATGAGCGATTTATTTTGCAGCAAGAAGGTCCCGGCTTCGATTGCCTTTCTGTGTGGAGTTTGCATGTTCTCTCCACGCTTGTGTAGGTTTACTCCGGGTACTCCGGTTTCCTCTCACAGTCCAAAAACATGTACGTTAGGTTGATTGGTGGTTCTAAATTGCCCATAGAAGTGAGTGTAAGTGTGTGTTTGTGTATGAGATCCCTTTTGCATTTCGCCCTTTTAGGGAAGACTGGGATAGGCTTCAGCATATTCCCGTGACCCCGAATTAGGAAATAAGCGAAAAATGAATTTATTTCTTAATCAGGTGCTGTCAATTCATCAAAACCGAAAACATTCTGTGACAGTACAGTTTAGAAAAGTTTCAAAATGGAGTATACTGTTTAAAAAAATCTTATAAATAAATAATTAACCTTTACAATATGTTCTAAAATTAAATTTAACTACACATACATCACAAGTATAAAATGAATCTTGAGGTTTTCCCCTTTATTTCTTATGTGCTGTATATTTGATTTGAGACGATGTCCATCTGTCAAAAATGCTATACAAATCAAATTTAATTAAAGTGACAATAACATTGGGAGACCCAATCAGCTGTGAGCTAGACGGAGGTTTAAGTCGATAACTTATACCCTAGTCTCGAAGTTGAAAAATTATTTACTAACACTAGTAAATAATGCTTATATTTTGACAATCGGTGTGTTAATGTCTTTAGTGGAACTGATATCAAGTTTGTTGAACTATCTATAATAGAAAGGGTTTTCCTAGGTGACAAACGCTACGTAAATTTCAGAAAACCAACACAGAAAGTAAATGTTCTGTGTTTCCATCCACCAAAAGTCTGACGAAGGCCAATTCACGTAATCAAACCAACACCAGTCATGGAAATGTTAGTACATGATAGTTTCCATTATCCTTTAACACCAGTTTCTTGGCCAAAAGGAAGAATTATCTACCAGTTTAGACGTGTTTTTTCCCCCAAAATTTGACACTTTTCAAGTATTCTGACGCGCAACCCTAAAATATATGCAATAAGCAATTGTAAAAGTGTGCAATGTGTAGTTTTTCATAAAAACATTTTAATTGTAAAACACTTGTTCTGTGAGAGAAATCACTAATATCCACCGCTATGATTTCATCAAAAATACTTTTAATAGTAAATAAATAAAATACAAAAATGTAAGTACAACTGGTTAAATATGCGATACATTAAAGTCTCATTATGAGACATAACTGTTTATATTCTTTAACATACTTTAGTTTGAAACAAACTTTGTTTTGCTGTCCTAGGGGAAAAAGTGAGTTTTGTCCATACGTTAGAAGGTGCTATAGCAGCAGCAGGTCTTGTTTTGAGTCCTATACACTGGTTTTATCATGGTTAATACTATAAATTGCAGTATATACATACAGAATATTAATCCGAAATAAGCAGTAAGAAAACTACTTAACACACTGCTAACATATCAAAAATTCCTGACAGTCTATAATAACAGAGATCCATGAAATAAATCACAAATAAAAAAATGAACAACTAATAAATAGGCAATAAATACAGAAGATAAGTCGATTCCGAGTGCTTTCCAGCAGAGGTTCATGAGGTAGTGTTTTCCACACGTTCGCGTAGTCATCATAAGGCTTGTATTTAAGAAAAGCGACTGTAAGCCTGTAAAACAGGGTGTGTTTTTTTTTTTAAAACTTTATAATAGACAACTTGTGTACTGTTAATTAGGGTTATCCATCGTTCAAAAAAGAGTGTGTGAGAATAAAATGTTATGTTATATTTGTTTAAACTAACCTTTTGCAGATGTGACTGTAGATTAATGAGAAAATCCTTGCTGCTGACCTTGGGGTAAGATTCACAGGACATGCACTGGGCTTGCTAAAGAAGGGAAAATCAATCAGTTAAAGAACAAAAATCAGTATTTAGCATTGACAGATGTAGTTTTTTTATCATACATTGTGAAAATTAAACTTTTTTCCATTCTCACCTTTATTTCTTCTGCGGTGCAGTTGTTCATGCTTTTCCTCTTTAAAAAGGCAACACAATACAAATACATTAGTGGTGCATTTCTTCATATACATTATTATTATAAAGTAAGCTGTTGATGAGAATGCAGGATCATTTAAGTCAAGCTGTACTTACAATGTTTGATTTGCCCAGATTTCTGGCCAGTTTCCTCTTCAGTGGACTGGTATAGAGGGAAAGCTGATTCTTAAAACACTCGAGTGCAGACTCAGAGCAGCACTTCTAAACAAAAAAAAAAATCATACAAACTGTTTCATAAGTAAACTGATTTATTTCATGGATCTCTTAAACATCTCATTGTACGCTTGATTTTAGACAACTCTTCAAAAGATAATGGATAAGACAAAAAGTAAGCGAAGACACACTGGAAAAAAGTCTACCAGCAATAAAAAAAAAAAAACGGTAGTTCCGATTTGTCGATTCTAAATTCCCCCTCCTGGCAGCTTAGTTCACAGAAACATCATAACTTCCACACAAATCCATCTCATTTCGGTGCATTCATGTACGATACAGCGAGGCATTACAGAAAAAAACGACCTGCTTTGTGTTTGTCCTGTATTGTTTCCCCTGTTATCTCACCATTAGCAAAACTAAACAGATAGACTTAAACTTTCACCAATACAGTCGATAGCCAGAAAGTCAAAAGCAGAAAAAAACCAAACCTCTTGGCCATCCGGCAGCCCACACACATGCTGCTGGTTTATTACTCATCAAATTTCTCCTAAACTAAGCGAACTTTCTCCAAACTCTCGCATAAGTTGCTTTCTGTTTGACTCTTAGTCAGAAGTGAAAGCGGGAAAGCAAAAGCACCTAAAAAATGTTAACCTCCAAAAAAACATTTAGAATATTCAGTTTCTGTCTTTAGTGAATTGCCAAATAGTTAATTAATTAATCAGCTCCTTAATTGGTGTCATAAATTGTGTTTGTTTATGATTTAGGATTTGGATTCTTTCTTCAAAAAAAAAAAAAAAAAAGCTCAATTATAAATACTATCGAGTAACTACTATAAGAAATGTATAACTAAAAATAAGAGTCCTGATGTATTTTAACGATAAATGAGCTCTCAGATATTAATTGATTAGAAATCCAAAAGTCATCTTTCTTACCTCAATGTCATTTGTTGGTGAGTGAGGAAAGATGACAGTGTCCTGCAAAATAGAATAAAATTAAGTGTGTTAAATAGGGCATTAAGACAACTTAGAAAAGTGACAAAAAAAAGTTAAATAAGCTAATAAACTAACCTTTTCTTGAAGAATTAGTAATTTGAGGTACATGATGGCTTGCTGAAACTGTCCGTCCGTGTTGGGATCCTTTAGCGACGTGGTTTGAGCACAGCAGACTGCTATCAGCAGGGCGCCCAGAACACAAGAGAAAATGGTCCTCATGTTTACTGATTCTATTCACTGACACTGATCCAAGCTCGAATAAGCTAAAGATGCGTTTAACTGTTGCGTTCATACTGGTCACAGGTATACACTTACCTTTATATAGGATCCTTCGGGACACAGGAAAACCACGTCTTGTTTGAAACTGGAAAATTCAGGGACAAACAGTGACTAATGAGTTTTTCTTTTCCATCGACTCCGTTACGACTGTCATCGAGAGAGAGAATCGTTTGCGTGGGGGATGTACGGATGCGAGAGTTTTTTTTTTGTGTGTGTGTACTCGATATGTATGTGTGTGTGTGTGTGAACCTGACCTAGACTTTCTGCACACTTGGCAGGAAACTACGAAGTGCTCTCGGTTGCTCTTCTCATTCTGAATCAGCAGCAAGTCCGGGTGTGTTTGTGAGCACACATATAGCAGATATAGGTGAGACTGAGTGGATGTCAACGTGAAAAAGGTGCTTTTTCGTACTCTTCCCACACACATTGTGTTGTTTTAAGACAACAACAGGAAGTCTCTTTAATGCTCTCTTTTTTTGTTTAAGATAAAAATAGCAGATTTTTGATGCCAACTTCTTCTTCCCGAAAGCAACTCTATACATTCATGAAACATGTCTATTATTAGTTTTCCTTGCCATTTGTGAGTTCATTCATTTATTTAGACCGATACCAGCCACTTCAACATGTGTGTGTGTGTGTGTCTGTGTGCATGTGCATAGGAATGAGAGTGTGTCATCTTCTGTTGTGGTTTTGGCAGGTCAGTTCCTTCTGACATAATCAGTAGAGCGTATCAACATAAAGGAAGTGAGGTCACAGAAGAGCCTGTGAGATTGTTGGTCTTCAGTGAATAGGAAGTCGTAGGTGGGCGATGGGATCTTATCATATTCCTATGGTGTCATTGCTGAGTGGGAAAAGCCCAGGTGACCCCCAGGCTGCTGAAGAGACACCGATTGCATGCACAATTTTATTGGGGATTCCTCAACCCTTTACTTGGAGTGTCTGTCTCAGATCATGGAAGACAGTGTGTTAAGGTACAACCAAAATGACTCACAACTTCCCTATTGTCATCATGTCTGTATCTGGGTGTGTATGTGTGCAAATGTATAGATTTAAGTGCTATGCAGGTTAAATAAAAAGGATAAGATCAATGTGCGATATTTACTGTATGCTGAAATTTTGCCAAGACATAAACTGATTTAATGCCCCTATCTGATAGAGAGTGACAGAGAGAGAGAGAGAGAGAGAGAGAGAGAGAGAGCGGGAGAGAGAGTTGTCTGTGGCTGGTAGTGTTAAACGCAGAAGTATGCTTAAAGGAAATGTGGTCAAAACAAAAAAAAAAAAACTTGAAAATTATGTATTTGGTCAAATTTGTTTAAGTGAGTATTTAACTGCTTATTCTATATTAAACAGTTTGTAGGAAAATACCAATAATTGCAATACTTTTTCTGTAACCTGAGGAAATAAATAAATATATGTATTAATGTAGCATTGAAATAGAACAGATTTTGGATTTTCTAACATTACTTTCAATGACTAAACATAATATTTTATGCAGTATTTATATAAATTATTTAAAAAAACAACAATTAAAATTAGTGTTAAGCCCCCTGTATAGATGGTCATGTTGGCCAGAAATCCATATACAGGTTATTTTTGTAATCTGCAAAGGGAATTTTATTATGCCAGATTCATTCAAACAAATAAAACAGTCTGTTGTAGGGTTTTAAACATAACACAAAAAGACGACAAGGAAAATCTAAGCATCCAAATTTGATACAGAAGTGTACACTGTTAGTACCCCTCTTTTAAATGATGGAGGTCAATTGCAGGCATCTAAACTTTTTATGTTTTTTTATTAATAAAGTAATTATTTTATACTTATTTTATTTGTATTTCTGTTTTTCGGTGTGCAAATACTTGACACAACTGTCAAAGGACACCAAAAGATTGCGTTAGACATTATATAAACACTATATGCTTTAGACAGTTTCAGAGATTTTGTAAACCAAGAAAATAAAGTTAAAATTATGGCTGTGTAAAAATATCACAATATTTTACAATAATTAGTATCAATACAAATCGTTTTGAAGGGGAACGATTTTATGTTAATATGTAGTTGAAACATTCAGTGTGTGTTAAACGACTTTTTTCTCCCCTTCTGTAGTTGTCGCTGACACGTATGTCTAAAGCATGGCGGAGCTATTTGATTCACATTTTAGAATATATTGCAATATGTATTGTACTTCAATATATCGTGATATATTGTATTGTAATCCATGTGTAGTGATACGTATAGTATATTGATGCCAATACACAGCCCTAGTTAAAATAAACATTTTTTGTTCAAATACATTGTACAAATTTAAGGTATATTATGATAGAAAATAGGTAATGGTCAATGGCCTGGACAAACCCCAAATTTGTCATTTTCTGAGCTCATTTCTGTTATCATATTTCCATCAGAACTAAACAATCAGTGTAAAATTGAGTTCCTTTTTACACTGAATTCTTACTCATCCGGTCGGTCTCTTTACAAAAAAAAAAAAAAAAAAACCCTTCAAACCACATAATTTAAATATTTCATTCCAATTTAGAGTCTGAAAAGCTGAACTGTGGGTCGAAAAGAAACCAGCCATGTTACTAAAACTTATTTACCTCAATAAACTTGTGCTATTTACTAATGCAGACGTGTGTGCACGTAGTTTAATTATAAACAGCTCGGCTATCTCTGGCCCGCTGTTTTATTTGTCCCATGCTGAAAAGTTTATTAGAGTTTGTGGTTACTGTGTAGGCTGCTTTACACACACATGCTTTTTAAGTGGTCAATTACAGCTGCGTATTAAAGGCATTTTGCCAACAATAACTGGCAGATTGCTATAAACACTATGAGTCAGTACAAATCAAATTCTCATTATTTTCAGTTCTCAGAGTCTGCAAAGTTTTCAGGTGGCTGTTAAGGATCGATATGTAGCTCACAAATGATAAACATAATATTATTAGAAGAAAATAAAATTAACAGCAACAACAATAATAATAATATTCTAATATAATAATCATTTTGCTTAATGTTTTTTCAGATCTGGTCCAGTAGTGGGAGTTTGTTGACATTCATACTCCAGTGAACAGGAAGTTGTGAAGGACTGATTGAGAGAAAGTAAGATAGCAATAGAAACGTTTCAATTAAAAAAATCATATTTTCTTTTTAGTGAATGATCAAGATAATTAACAGAATTTTTCTTTGCTTTAACGTTCTTTCTTTAATCTATATCAACGATGGCAAAGCTGCAGTTACATACGTATACAATTGTGCATGTTCAGTACACACACAGACAAACATACATTGCATCCTGTGGGTATTGATGTAATATTGATGTTGTGTGAATCTGAAAGGACACAAATGGTTCAGTGTTATTCAAAGTGAGAACCCGTAGCGAGCCGATTTTGCGGATATTACGGTAAGTGCGTCGGAAGGCAGCAAGGTGTAGGTGGGGGATGGCCTCTATGGGTGTCTCTCTAGACTAGGAATAGTTGGTTTTACGTGCTTGTTTGTGCCCCACTGACATGGAACCCTACCTCTATCAGCGGTCTTTATTTATAACTCCGTAATAGTAATTTGTGGCATAACCGAGGTTTAAATTTAGCTTTACCTGAGATCTGTCGTCATTGAAAAATTACAAATAGCAAAACATCTGTGAAATCCCAAACTTGTTATATCCTGTATTACCTGGGTTAGTTTGTATTCATAACTATTTGCTTTAGAGCATAAATAACCACACAGTGATGCATCTGTACATTACCAATCACTGAATCCTGTGGCAGCAGGACAACATTGAAAAAATAAAACCTTGTATTCAGACAATTTAAATGTTTATATATTTTACATGTACTACGCGGATGAGCTTTAATACAACCATGATTTTTTTTTTTTTTTTATCAAAATGTGCTTTTTACCTTGCCATCACTTTTTTTGACAACAAGAAGTATTGTACACATACATTATTAACAAAAATATTTCAGTATGTATATACTGTATATACGGTATAGTTATTATTAAGATTTCCATTTGTGTTTATTAAATTGGACTGTAAAATAATATTAACTTTAAGGACAATCAAGATGTTTTTAACACTTCAAAACACGTTCCCATGTTAGCGGACAGATTACAATTTCACGTCACTAACAATTCCTCAGTAAATATAAAATATCGTAATGAAATATTATTAAAAATGTGCATCTGACGGAGGTGACATAGCCCTGATAGAGACGACACATCTGACGGAGGTGACAAAAACCTGAATTTTTAGTCATTTTAACTATCGAATATCATAAATCAACAGATTACGAGCCAATAAAATTCAATGATATATGTTGATATGTTATTAGAACACAAATAAGCTTTTTACTCTTAGAACAGTATGTGTGCTGTGCATCTGCTATGGAAACATGTTTTAAAAAACTATATGAACAATTAAAACAGTTAGTTAGTTATTTGCTTTGTATCTCATCTCAATTTTACACCTAAGGAGGTGCTTCTAATAGATGTGTCTGTTTTCACCTGTGTCTGCTGTCTAAGCCTTCTGTTCCCTCAGTCTTATGTTCCCTCAGTCAGTTTACAGTCTTATTACATTATTAGGAAAATAAAACACTCTTTTACATTTAATATAAATAAAAGTGATTTAAAATCAACACAAAAATATGATAACTTTGCGTTAAATGTCAACTCCGTCATTAACACTGTTGGACAGAAAATCTTATCTTATCTGACAGTGTTGACTCAGATGGCTATTTTTTAACAAAAACAAATGGAGTTCATTTGTAGTAGCTATTTTGTTTTTTCTGTTGCTAGATGCTAATAAAACCTGCTTCAGGAGAATAAAAATGATCTAAACCTTTTTAACTGATTTCCTAAGAAAGTGGAGGAGGGTGTCTTGTTATGGTTGTGACAAAGAAAATATTAACACCAACATTTAAAATATTCTAAAACTATAAAAGTTAGAGAACTAAAGAGGTGAAATGTGGCAAGGGGGTCCTTGAGAGTGACGCTGACCTGATATTTCCTGATTTTATGACATTTTAATGAATGTCCAACAGGTTTGACAAAAAGTGGGGGTGCAACTCATTGAAAAAAATGGGGATCTGCTATGAGTCTATCTCAGCTGTCTCTGAAAGGGCAAAAGGCAGGAGGGGGTCACCCTGGACCAGTCCATCACAGGGCCACACACACACGTACTCCTATCGGCAATCTGGAATCACCAATCAATCTAACATACATGTTTTTGGACCGTGGGAGGAAGACGAGGAACCTGGAGTAAACCTACACAAGGTACCATCTTGCTGTGAGGCAACAGTGCTAACCACTAAGCCGCCGTGCTGCCCTTTTTACATAACTATTATTTTTTATTTATTTTATTGCATATAAATGATTGAACCCTTCTCTGTGGATGTAGCCCGATGACAACAAGTGTTATCACATTAATATAATATTGATAATTGATCATTGATAATTGCGATTGAATTAAATTGATTTGATAATAAGAATTATAAATACATTCAAGTATAAATTACTTAATGCAATTAAAAATATTTTATTTTAAAAGCTAATAGTTACAGTGTGTGTGTGTGTGAGAAAGTTACAGTTTTATATCATGTCTCAAAATTAGTGACATTTAAACAGTGATAGTAAAGGTGACTGAAACAGTTAAAAAATAAATAACCAGAAAACTTGATATTAAGAGTTAAGAAATCTTGAATAAATTAATGCAAGGACAACTGTTATATAATATATAACATAACATATATTTATAAACGAGTATTTTTTGTCTTTGTTAAAATAATCTGATTAAAAATGACGTGCTAACTAAATATATTATAAAATATAATAACAAAAGTATATATTACTTATTTTTTAGTTAATTTCTAATTTCTCTATTAATAGATATTATAATATAACTATAGTGAGTGATAACAACCAACTATTATTATAATTGTTATTATTATTATACTGTGATTGGCATTAATTAAAAATTACATCAGTAAAGATCTAATGTTTCCTAATAAAGGTCAAAGGTGTTTTTAAAGTTAAATACTCATGCGCTTTTATTGTCTCCGTCATTACTGTTTAGAATCAATATAATGAAATTATTACTGTTGGGACATTTTGTTCTCTGGGCACAAAAAAGTCATGTTACAGTAGAGTAACAATCTTACAGTTTTAGAGTGTTTATTTATTTGTTTAGACACTTGACTAAATGTAGACTCTAATCGAAAATCTACAAATAAATAGTTAAGGGGTTAAAAGCCCAACTGTAGTTTACGAACAGGATGGAGTAATTAATACTTATTTGCTTATTTTTATATTCAATTTAAAAATAACGTTCGTATATCGTAGATAAAGTTGTAAAAATCTTTAGCTCTGGTTGGTTAAGGAGCATATGGCACATACAATATCGACTGTATTCTCCCTTCTGTTGAACAGCACCCATTATTTATATGTTCAGAGTCATTTTAACCCCTTAGTCTCCATACAGGCCATACGGAACTCTTATTATTTCACAGTATTACTGAAAAGAGTCTTAACATGTAAATAGAAAATGGATTTTAAGCTACAAATTTACTTTAGCATGATCAGTTAATAAATCATTAAGTTGGCTATTCTAAACATATATAAGATAACACCACATGTATCTACATCACATCTACTAAGACAGTATATAATCAGTGATACCAAAAACCCAGTCCAATCCTGTGACATGTCAAAAGTGTAACGTACATACCATTGGAGTGCTCAGCATTGTGAACAGAGGAGCTCAGCGATTTAAAGTGAGGGGTCTTGTAGACTGAGTGTTATTAATACTATTTTTGTAGATCTGAAATGATGGTGACACATTCCTGACCTTTAAGGGTTAACTGACAGCCGTTTACTTAAAACATGTTAAGCTGCTGTTGTTGTGGAAACAGAGATTTAGAGGAAACTGAAGGCCACTTCTTGTCCAGAACATTGCACGTGGGAGTTGTATTTATGGCTTCAAAGCTAATTTTCCTCTAAAAGCTGGGGGGGATGGCATTAAAGTAGGGCACGTTTTGACAGTGCAGTAAAGAAGTCTTTTTCTTTTGATACACATAAGTGTAGATGACTTTAATGTCAACATACACATGGTAGGACAGCACTCGGATTAGTGTGTTGCTTTTCTGAGTAGCAAAGGTTATGGGTGCCTGACTAGTTTACTGCGTATGTGACTATAAGTCAATTGTCTGAACTGCCTGATCAGATTCTTGTATTATTTTTAAATAATTTTACATTAAATCCACCATTGCTGGAAAACATTTCCATTAATAAACAATTTTGAATAAAACAGAGTTGGATCATACAAGTGGTAGTGCAGAGGTTAAGGTGTTGATAACCCCCATTTTATCAGTTGTATAAGAGAGATACATGTAAGTTGCTCTGGATAAGAAGTCTGCTAAATGCCATAAATGTAAATAGTAGCTCCTTGCTTAAGGTGTTGGACTGCTAACCGGGAGATTGTGGGTTTGATTCCCATTAGTACAACCAAGTTACCACTGCTAGGCCCCTGAGCAAGGCCCTTAACCCCCAAGTGACCATGTTTAAATAAAATAAATCCTGCTCTAAACAAGAGCGTGTAAAAATGTTGATATACGAAATAGTGCACAGGAACATGCAATCGTGTTTGTTTCCAAACATGTCTCTAAACATGACTCTCTCAAACACGGCAGTATTTAAGGTGCTAGGAGATTGTTCTTTGATAGTTTTTCTCATTTTAATCAGGAAGTCATATTTAAGGCGGTGTTAAACCTTGACAGATTGACGTACATTATTTTATCATTTCACCGTTTCCTACTTTCCATTTTGAGTTTTTTTGGTTTCTGAAACCAGTAAACAGCACTTTCACCCCACACTCCGCCAGCCCTCCAACGCTTTAGCATTTCGCTAAGGCTTCGGAAAATAAGCACCATGACAAAATTCCTGTTTATAACTGTTTAAAACTAATGTAAAAATATTGCTAAAATGCATTGTTTTCAAAATGACTTTGGCATGCCCTGCACAGACTTATTGCACCAAAATCAAAATCACTTTTACTGACATATTAGTCATCCAGATTGAGTCATTTTATTAATACACAGTTCATTTTGCTTAAAGACATTGAGTCATCTTGTTTTCACTACTGACAGGCTGCCACATGATGCACTTCTGTAAACCCAGTCACATGCATTTAATCGAAGCATGCTTTCTCTGTACATCTTTACGTACATTAGTAAGGTTGACTGCATATTATAGTTTGCATTGATGGAGGTTTTGCCAAAACTATTTCCGTGTCTCGGTCTAAAATAACATTTGGGACTCAACCTTTGATCATTTATTGGCAGTTTTTTTGTGAGTTCATTATATTACTGTTTTTAATCATTTTTAGTAACCTATTTTTTAAGGGTTAATATGAATGCACTCTTATAATGTTAGATTAATTGACATTTACAGAGACAAGTCGTCGTGGGTGTCAGTTCTTTGTAATAGAATTTTTTTCCCCTTGTCTTATTAATTTCAAGAAACATAGATTGAAAAAAGAACTTAACATGCTTAAAAACAAAAAAGAACACAATATAATTAAAACGTTATTGTTAGATGAATAAATACATAGGGCAAGACATTATTAGAAGACATTTAACTTTGCAATTATGCCACTGACTTGCTGTTGTAATGTAAATGCTTTTATTTTTTTCACTTGTACTTTTTACAGCATAGTAAAATTTTTCTTTGCATATCTCATCTTAGCAAGTTGGGGTCAAGCAGAGGGTCAGCTATGATACAGTGCCCATGGAGCAGGAAGGGTTAAGGGTCTTGCAGAAGGACCCAACAGTGGCAGGCTGGTGGCGGTGGGGCTTGAACCCGGGTATTCCTGAACTCAGCACGATTTGAGTCACCACTGCCACTGGTGTTGAGTACTTTGCTTCAACAACATGACTTGTTTTTATTTTTATCCTTCCTCATTAGACACTTTAAGAGTCATGATTCTGCCAACCGGAAGATTGTGGGTTCGATTCCCAGCTTCACCAAGCCACCACTGCTGGGCCCCTGAGCAGGGCCCTTAACCCTCATATATGAGATAAAAGTAAGTCGCTCTGGATAAGGGCGTCTGCCAAATGCTGCAAATGTAAATTTAGACATAACCCAGTAAAGTGACTGTGGTGAGAGTAGAATTATACACAGTTTACAGACAAAAAAAAAAAAGAATCGAATCATTTTGTCAGAAACCTTTTATTAAGTTTTATACAAAATCTTTAAATGACAAAATTCTTTATAAGACTTAAAAACAGGACAATTTGCATATGAAATTTTCAAAACTTTTGCAAAAAGGAGAAAAACGTTTTTTGTTTCAGATTGACATGGTAATAAAATAATATAAGAGCAAAGTACAGTAAAGATAACAGAAAAGACAAGAGAATCAGAAAACCCTTTAATACAGATTAGTCTTCTTCATTATCCTTAAGAACTCCTGTTCATTGATTTCTCCATCTCCGTCTCTGTCTGCTTCGTCTATCATTTCCTGCAAGCGAGATCACTGGGGTTATGTGGTGGAACAAAACCATAGACAAATCAGACGAAAACATTTCCCTGAATCAGCTATTTGTTTCTAATGATGAATATCTTTGTCAATCAGACATGATCTAGGCAGCACTGAGTCAGCCTGCAATAGTAGATTTTATGAGTTACTAAATGGGGTTGTTTTTCTTAAAATCTGTGGAAAACAGCTTGTAATATCTACACTGTTATCAGAGGTTTTATTATATAAACATACTCACCTGTAATTCCTCATCTGTCAGATTTTCACCAAGCTCTTTTGCAACTCGTTTGAGATTTTTGAATGAAATTTTGCCAGTTCCGTCGTCATCAAACAATCTAAAAGCTTTCAGGATTTCTTCCTTCGAGTCTTTTTCACTCTGCATTGAAAAAATCATAACACTGACCAAAAAAAAATAACATGTGAGGAATTCTAAGTCTAAACTTTAAACAGGCCATGCGCATAATACACAAGTAATAAAACCAGTGGGAAAGTGCAGGTCATAGGAAAACATCTGAAGTTTAGCTGTTAAAAAACAACATGATAATTGAAATAATGGCCAGATTTAAATAATAATACTAGCCAGGTGTGTCGATAAGTGACCACACATTCTTATGTGGTTTCTCAGTCTATGGAGCTCACTCCACATACCATATAGCACTCCATAGACCATGGAAAGTACACTGCCTTTCCAAAAAATGTCACACACATTAATATTCTGTTGGACCGCCTTTGGCTTTGATTACAGCACATATTCGTTGTGCCACCGTTTGATAAGTTTATGCCATGTCACAACATTTATTTCTATTTATTGCATTAATGTTTTGCTAAGATCTTGTATTAATAACGGGAGAGTCAAACTGCTGCGAAAAGTCTTCTAAGCAAATCTAGGTTGAGGTCTGGACTCTGATGGACAATTAATGTGTAATGCTTTTACTTTCACTATTAAACATAACTGAGTTCTAGTGTTTTTTATTTGATTTTACCAAACGTTTAAGTGACCGCCGATCACGATCATTCATGATTTTTTCCTGGCCACATTTTTTTCTATCCTTTCAGGTTTTAGTAATGTGTTACACAGTCCATAACTCAACTTTAGAAATTTAGCAATCTCCTTAGATGTTTTCTTTGCTTGATTTCACCATTATGAAACAGATTAACATTTTTTTACATGTCCAAAGGATTTGTCTTTCGACGTGGTTGATTAAGAAATGAGAAGCTACTCACTGCATCAGTATGGGTTAAATAAATCGTTGCCAGCTAAAACAATCATCCATGCAGTAATTATCCAATGGGAGTCTCTTACCTATTTGCTTAGTTAAATGCAGGTGGTGACTTTTTTTTTTTTACTTAGTGTAAATGTATTGTATGCTGTTGTTAAGTGAGTAAGTAGGTAAGTTGCTGTGGTTTAGGATGTCTGCCAAATAGCATAAATTGAAAAGATTAAATTATTACAGGCCGGTACTTTCACACATCAAGTTTCTGATCTTTTTTTTTTTTTTTTACCATTTTCTGTGTCATCATGGACAGAAAGTCATTGAAATCAATAGTGCCGGAGCCTTCTTTATCAACGTCAGCAATCATCTTCTTGATTTCCTCTTTCTTTGGCTCAAACCCTAGAGCACGCATAGCAACCTGAAAAGAAAAATACAAATCACTAATTACAATCAAAGAATTTGTTAAATTACTAGAGAAAAAGATGGATAATGTGATAATCATCATTTGAAATATTTGCAATATGTGTGGTCACATTTTACAACTGACTGTCCAGAAAAGAAAGCTGAATAAGTTTATTAAATGATCAGAGGTAGAGGTAGAGGTTTGGTACATGACCAACACTCAAACTGATTTAAAACAAAATATACATTTATAATACCAGATCCTCTAGTCTCTAAATGAAGGGTCCACCACTAAGCAGGCATTACTTGGTTGTAAGATGAGGAAACTAAAGTTCGGGATTAAACCAGGTACCCTTGAGCTATAAAGTAGCAACACTATCCACTGTTTTAGCACATCCCTTTGGCAGGATGTCAACATTAGTGGCTACAAAAAAAAGTTTAGCTTTAAAAACAGTGCCTTTTTACCCTTAAGACCATGTAACACGCCAAACAACTCTGCGATGAGTCTGGGGCCTCACTAGGAGCAGTTTGCATCCTTCAGAAATTAGGCCAAAAACCTCATGGGAATAAATATTCTTCAACTGAAATGTTCAACTGATCTTCAAGACAATAACAAAAGTACTGATAGGGAAGTTGAAGGTATCAGCTCCAAAACCATGTACATTCCCTATTTA